>JABYQE010000023.1:0-261891 GCA_022376435.1 Amylocystis lapponica
CGGTTCCGAGACTACCCCGACCTGATGTCCGGTGCCGATACTTACACTTGCAACTTGGGCTTGGGTCGATCTGCAATTCTGTCCAGGACAGGTCTCGCGCAACTCGCCTCCGTCCTGCATCTAGCCTGCTGCCTACCGGTACCCGACAATTTTTTCATCACACTGCCGCCACTGCCGCCGGTCAACAAGATGTGGCCGTGACCCATCCGTAGGTCCGCGTTTACTTAGCATCATTGTATTCCCCTGCGCCAAGTACTGCAATAGAACCTGCACCGACGTGCACACCGTGTGGCCGAAGACCAATCTGCAGTTCCTGGCCGCATTCGCACCTTCAGACAACCAACATGTTGTCTTCGATCGGTTGTACTCAGGCACTATGAGGAAGCCCGTCCATCAAGGCTCAGCTTCCATGCATTGCATGCCTATTGAATTTCTCTTCTTGATTCGCCTCGCGCGGGCGCTGATTTCGCCCGACGGATGGGTACACGTTCCTCGCTCTTCCGTCCTTCGCTATCAAGCTCGCCACACAAAAGTCCTAAAGAGGTAAGGCTCAGTATATCTATCGCCACACCTGTCTCATGTGTTACCCTGTATAGGGTACCTTCTGAAGCATTTTCGGGGGAAGCCCGGATAGATCACTGGGAGGGCACAGGATGTCGTCGAAAAAATAAATTATTCAGTGCGCTTGCGTGCGGTAGAACCGCGCCGAAAGCTTCCTTTCCATTCTGCAATGTTAATACGTCCATCGTCTCGCGCCTTCTTCATGGTGATGTGTCGAAGTTCTTATCGGCCATTTTAGTGGCAGAGTTGGGGTGGCACTGACCATTTTTTGCTCCCTGCTCAAATTTCCAGTAAGTGGGGAGCGCGGAATTATTCATACGTCAGTCGTCCCCAAATTTGTCATGCAATTCAAGACGGGAATTAATAATACGGTGGATTTAGTGAGTCGCCGTAGTCCGGTCATCGTTCTCGCAAAGTGCGGTCTATCCTTCGTTGAAGATCAAGACGCCCAGTCTTCTCCGCAAGTTGCCCGTCATCTGCCATACCGTGCCGTCTTGTTCTCCCTGCGAAAGTCGCGGGATCATGGCTTACGATCTAGATCCTAACCAGTTGTTTCCGCTCTCCGACCTACCGCCTTATCCCGCTAGCCAGGCGTTCGATCACATCATAACAGGAAGCCCCTTGGTGGCGCTACACTCGTATCAACTTATTAGTGCATACCAACATTGATCACGTCTGGGTCTTCTGCACATTGTCAGAGCTACAGGGGCTGTCCGCGAACGTACGTGTGCCGATTGCTCCACATGCAAGAGCATCACCGCCCACAGCCATCTTCGCGCTTCCAATGTTATAGTGGAAGCCAGTGCTAACGTCTAGCACTAGTTGGCCGTCTCTGGCCGTGTTTCAATAAATGCACTATCATTATTGCCGGACATCCCTGACGCTGGTTAGGCAGCTGCAGTGCCGCCACGGCTTGTGGCGCTCGTCGGTTGGCGTGATCTCGACTCGGAAGAATCTAGATCAAATCTGGGGACACATCCGCCTTCAATTATACATGCCTTTCAATAGGATTATAGCTACGAGATGTCGCTGCACCACGATGTCGGGTGTATATGCGCAATACAGCTAACAATGGGGGCATTGTCCGTATAACCATAGGGCATGTCCTTTACGAGTTGGAAGTGATGTTGTTGAGACATGAGCATCGAGGCAGTATACTGTTTAATTACTCGCCTGCTGTAGCCTATAACACTACTCCCCCGTTACGAGGCGTGAATATTCTATTACATTGATCTTGGCACCGCATCGGCCCACTTCTCGCATTCCAGACTCGGGGATTCCCAGCTAATCCGAGGACATACACGAGATCCTTCGACGGTGCGTGTTTGAAGAGTGAGCGCGTACCGTCGGCTCTCGAGAAATAAGTCAATGTTAGCGGGCGCTGCTTTCGTACCGCAAATTCTGTTCGCTTGCCGCTGTGTCGGACCGACGAGAAACCGTGGCCTCAGTATGGAGCGCGGTGTACTATGATTGCGAGCCAGAGCCAAAGTAAAAAAGGACGAAGCACTGCAAGTGGTAGGCAATGGGCGCGAATCGCCATAGGATGTGTAGATGCGAGGCGGATGTGCGGGAAGATCAAAGCCGGCGGTACCCCGCGTGAGAGCGGTGGGCGTCTCCCTGCACCGAACACACGCCGCGGGACTGCAGATGAGCCTGTAGCACGGTCGAAGTGACCCGGCGTAACGCACCGGTGGGTTAGCGTCTCGGATCTTGCTGGCTGTGGCCTTTCCAGATTCCTGTGACAAAAATGATCCATTTTCTCTGCATTGGAGCATTGTTTGAGGTGGTCTGTGTCATGTCAAAATGGGTCCACCAACGACCCGCTCCGTGGAGATCTCCCTACGGTTTCGGATAGACAGATGAGAAAGGAGTGTATGGGCGCCGGTGTCTTCAAAGCGACCATGAGGCGCACCGCTCTCGAAGATATTCATGCCGAGTGGAGTGCCATCCGATAGGGTCGGACATGTGTACCTACATATTCCGTCAACCCAAGCTATGGCGATGCAAATAAAATAATAGACTTGCCAGATCAGCAGGACTAGTGAGACGATGATGTTTGCGCCGTTTGGCCTGATTAGTGTCACTGTCAGAGTGGGGGTTGTCTGATCAGAAACATACAAAGCTTACTCATCGGGTCGTTAGCACTTAACTTCGGACATTGAGGCAACACATTCGTAGGAAATCAGTAGATCTGGCGGTGAATTCCATAACACTGTCAAATTCACGGGTAGGATTGACATTTCAGCGCGCAAATACTCTCCAGACAGATGGAAAGTGCATCGCTACAAAGCTCTGGTTATGCCTATATGTGAGGAAAGCACCAACCCGGTGGGAGGAGGGGGGCTTGAAGAATTGAAGAGATCCCGAGTCTTTAGGACGGAAGATGAATTCACAAATTCAGTGAGAGTGTGGTGAATTGGTATCTGAGCCTGCTGGAACGTCATCAGCACCTTCGAAATTTAGCATGATGCGAAGACGCCAGGATACTACACTGGCCAGTTGGAGGATCCGAATAGCTTGATTTTCGATATTTGCACCACCGGTCGACGTCGACAGTGCGGCAATCCCGAGTAATGAATCGTCGAGAGACCGCCACCGGATTGGACTAGCAGTCGGCTGAAGCCTGCACGATCTACGCAATTATGTGCTAAATATCGGCGGCCTTTCGACCCGCTTGGTTTAGTTACCGGTTTCTAGCACAAATGATCAGATAGCTGATTCATTGCGGACGAAGGCCGACCGACGGCATCCTGTCTCGTGCGCCTATGTATGGCAGTTACAACGGGACATACCGGACTTAATATAGCTTTGATGACCTCTGGAACAGTTTGCACAGAAATAAGACTGATCATTCAAGCCATCGTCGTCCCAATGACAAGTCCTTGTCATATGAAGATCCTGCAGTGAGCGAGCACGGACCTGTTCATGCCAAGTATCAGCTATAATTCAAAAGACTCACATCGATGTATATTGGAGGCCAACCTTGCGATAATGAGGACACTGACTATCGGATCTACGTGCAGTCAAATTCCACTCTACGCGCAGTAGCGGAATCGAATTGACCTTCGTGGATTCTAGTCTCATGATGTGTGGCGGTGTCAAACGACGGCAGGATGGTTAGAGACGGAGGGAAGGAGAACGGAGTGTCATCCTGCCAAGGCAAAGTAGTGGATGTGCGACGTGATTGTCGTCCGTTTCATATCACATCATTGCTTCTAGCCAAGTTGCGAGGGCGTGAACGCCTTATGAGCTTAACTGCGAGATGGCTAAGTGCGAAACCGGAATAGTCAGCATTGCAGCTAAGATCCGATTAGGAAATGGATGTGCGCACATACCTGCCGCACAATCTAAATGAAATCGCTGCAACAAAGGATTCGAAGCTCGCCGAAATGATGTTGACTCCGAGGAAGGCGCAAAAGATGAGAGTTGAGCAAAACGAAGGACAGAGTAGTACGGCCGGGCACCATCTAGAGAAGGATGACAGCTCTCTGTCACAAGTCAAACCTCCTACATACGTAGCAGAGTCCTGCTTACTGGAAAATCCGTCACATGTTTGAGAGACAAATGGCACTGGCCTAGCACTGCGTGCGTGTCACAGACCAGCTGACATCGACTGGCTCACAGAGCCCATACGTTTGTCAGCCCAATAACTGCTAGTTTAGTACACTCACCGAGTTACCAGATCACAGCCTCAAGTAGCATCAAGAAGTCTATCCGAGCCGCATGTGCTACTGGTCGTGAAGCCGTTCCCTGAACAACATGGCACTGCAGGCCAGTTCATTAGTAGTGAACCCCAATGTTACACGATGCAACCCTGCAAAGTGCTGGCGATCCGCGTCTCATACGTAGTCCCATGAGTTACAACTGAGAAGTGGCCGCAGTGCCAGGAACATGAGGCGATCGTGCAGCGTCGACGGCAAAATCAATCTTCGGCTGGGAGAATTACTTCACCGGTTAAAAAGGCTCGCCAAAATCCGTTCCAGACGGACTGCCTTTAATTTTTGCTGGTTCAATTGACCCTGACGCATGCCGCCGGTTACCAACTTGAAGTGCGAAGCCGCCGACTCGTGTGGATGTCGGGAGTTCTTCTGCCGAGTCATAACGTGAAGGAACAAAATATGGCAAGTTCAAGTTGTCGATAGATCTGTATATTCATTCTGGTGAGCACTTTGCAAGCCATGCGAGAAAGATGGAATGAAGACCTAACATACATGGGCCGGTTTCCATGTGTAGTAACTTACTCTTCTGAAGGATTTGCAGTGCTTCCACCACTGCCTCGTCTCCTTCTAGCGATGACGGCGGATCGACTGGTAATTATAGTACAAGTTTCAGAGCTAAAATTTGGTCACATCAGACCTCCGGAGTCCGACGAGGGAGAAGCAACATTGTCGTCTTTCGCGAGCGGATTCAGAAGCCGCACCCACGCTGGCCGACCCGCCCCCTCTCATGTGCACGTGGGCCTTATGGATCGACAGATGGAACGAGCTGCCTGCAGTGTGGAACGTTCAAAAGTGACATGATGTCGAACCTGTACCTCCCCCCGCCAGCTTCCATCGCGAACTCTCCAGTCGAAAATGTATACGTCGCTAACAACTCGGAGCTCCTGAATACAATGCACAGACTGATGATGTTGTAACGGTCTCCGTCAACGAAGATAATATTTACGAGTCATACAACTTGTCCCTAGGACAAACAACAAATGGATACAGCGAGCGTGAAATACAGACGGCACGACCAACGCGTGCGCGAGGCAGACGATGCACCAAAGCTGAAAAGCCATTACGACCTGAACGCAGAACGAGGCGTAACTATGCACAAAAGCGGGAGGATCGACCGTCCCGTATTACCCAGTGTACTATGTATCGTGACAAGGGATATCTAGCAATCGCTCTCGGGCTCCACAAACCCGGCACCCTGGCGGATCGCGTCAAGCAGGATGTCGCCCGAGTCGCCGCCGGTCTCCCACATCTGGAAGCCGCGCAGGCCGGAGTCCTTGATGAACGCGCCCTTCGCAGCGAACGACTGCGCGTTGTCGAATGACACCATGACCTTCGACGTCTCGTTGTAGACGTACGGCTGCGTTGTAACATGCATTGAGCGTCCAGACCGGGCATATACCATAGCATGGCACTCACAGTCTGGCTGCACTCGTCGTAGCGGTATGCGATGCCGTCGGCGACAGAGCCGTTCGGGAAGAGGAAGCCCTCGTCAATGAGGCCCCAGAAGTCGAAGTTGCCACTGGGTCCAGAGGTCACCCCGCACGAATCCGTGTTAGTCAGGTTGTCCCAGGCATCACCGAGGGGCTGCAGCGTCGCGTTGAATGCGGGGTATGAGGCGAGTGCCTCGGTGTTGTTAGAGTCGAACGCGGACGTAGGCTCAACGTGGAACGAGTGACCGTACGACGCAACACCGAGGACGAGCTGGTGCGCAGGAATGCCCGCCTTGCTCCATGCGGCAATCGCGCTGACGGCGCTGCCCTGCTGGTCTGCGGTATCCGCGCATGTGTCATTGAGCGGCGCATTGGGGCCGACGCTTTTGGCCCAGCTGCCCCAGATGTCGTAGTTCATGATGTTGATCCAGTCGAAAACTGCGGCAAAGGCGGAGACATCGGAGGACGAGGTGCCGGTGGCATCTTTCCATGGGGTGACGGGCGCCGACGCAGTGAGAATGAGTTTGGCGCCGACAGGGTCGGCACGGAGCTCCTTGAGGAACGAGAGGAAGTTGGCGGTGTCGTTGGGCGAAATAACGTTGCAGCCGATGCCCTGGCTGTTGGGATACTCCCAGCTGTATGTAACGTTAACAATATGTACTCCGAGATAGCAACCCGGACACTCACTCGAAATCGACGCCATCGAGGTTGTAGGCCTGGGCAAACGACGTGATCGTCTTGACAAACGAAGTACGGTTCTCGGCGCTCCCAACGTTGGAAGAATAGTAGATGCCGCCAGACCAACCACCAACGGAAATCAAGGCTTTAACATCCTAGAAACACACATCACTTGATTGACATCTTTGATCAACCACGAAGTTGCTACTCACATTATTATGTGCCGTGGAGACAAACTGAGGCAGAAGCTCAGGGTCTGAGCCATTGAGGGAGATGTTTCCCGGAGTGGTCTCACTGTTATGTCTGAATACAGGGGGCATACTGAGGTATGACAATAGAACTCACGCAAAAGAATATGTCATATGTGTGTACTTATCCCAGGTCACATTCGCCAACGTAAAGTTCTCTGCATGCCATCCGGTGTACCACGCCGCTGCGACCATTTCGACGGTCGAGTTCGTGAGGTTAGCGGCGGGCGCGTCACGGGCGAAGGCATGGGCCGATGCGCGCGAGGCGGAGAGGGCCAGCAGGGTGAACGAAAGGAGAGACAACATCGCAGCCGTGGAAAAAGGAATGGAGGGCGAATGGAGTCGGGGTAGTCACGAATTCGTGCAAGTGCAGACCGATGAAAAAAATGGAAGATGCACTGCGTCCTTTAAATACACTCGACGGGCGCTTCACCGCTCAACACAGCTTCCATACGGATCTGCCGGGCATGGCCGCACCGTATGCATATGGCTGGCATCATCCGCACTCCTAAACTCATCAAAAGCTCCCGCATCGTTATAGCCCCGGGTCACCTGCTGTGAAAACAATCTCACTCCGCCGAAGCAGCACGCTGGGCAATGTACCCAGCCAATACCCAGCAGGTTTTCTTCGATCAATGCGTGGATGCAGACGCGACGCCACATCTCCTTAGGTGCCGAACACGCGCCATCCCTCGCACTGCGGTCCTGACAAACGTGTGTATAAACTGCACTCATATTACCTGGTAGCGCTGATATCGATGAAGAGCAACACATGCCGCATAGTGTGGCGGGACGAAAGCCAATCCGACCGTTTGTCTGGATCAACTCCAGGCTGTATGAAGGACCCTCCGTGCCTCATTGAGACACACGTCGGCGCATTCACGTCATGGTGCATACAACCTGCCGAAATGTCTGCCTGTACGGGCCCGACTGTCAATGAGCCTCCTCCCAAGTACTGTGAAGAGATGGACAATTGCGACGGAGGGCCCTGCGGCACCCCCTGTCTGCCACGACTGTTGCCCACGGGAAATTTTGACTCCGAATTCCGCGATATGCGTGGCGACTACTACTAAGAGAACATATGCAGCTCAACCTGGGTGAACGATGGGGTACTTGTGGCCCACCTTCGGTATGGATATGATACTAAAGCACATGTAGAATTTCCTCGTTATCGCTCGATCGAGGGCGTAGTATACAGTAAGAACGCGTCCTATTCAATACTATTCAATACTCGATCGCGTCTGGATCACATGATTTCGCCCTCGACATCGCCTCGTGTGCGCCTCGCATCGTGATCTTCGAAATATTCGGGCGAGCATGTAGCTCCGTACCATCACCCTTCCCCCCAGCACACAATGGCTAGGTTCCTCACGTCCGCGGCGTCCACAGCAGAGAAGACGACGCCCCCGCCGTACGAGCCAGTTGGCAATCCCATCAAGCTCAAGGAGAGCTTCGTGACCCTCGTCGACAACCAGGTCGAGATCCAGAAGCTGTTCAGGTCCGTCTCGGGCCAGCTGGAGACGACCGCGCAGATTGGCGAGGGACACCCGCTCTGCGAAGAGTGGAACAAGCTCAGACAGGTCCGTGTGCCTTCGTTGACGTGCGGTCGGAAGCTGAGCGGGCGTGCAGCGGCATCGGAAGCTGTATCGCGATTCGCAGCAGAACGCGAGACAGTGCGCGAGCTTTTTGCAGAGTATGTGATGGCAGGCTCCATCTCATTTTCTGATGGCCCATGGTGCGCCAGATTATGCCGTCATACTCGTCCCCCTGGCGCAGTCCACCATGGATCCGGAGCAGAAGAAGTTCATGATCAATAAATTTCTCGAGGTATGTGACATTCACCAGGCATCACTATGTCGTGTGTCATTGATGCATGTGGACCAGGCCATTCCTGCGCATCATGACAGCGCAAGACAGACCGCCAAGAAGTTCAACGAACTGGCGAAGAAAGTCGAGGTGTTCCAGCTCAAGGTCGCAAATGAGCTCAGGGGAAAGGCGGAGCCATCCGGGGGCTTTTTCGCGTCACTGTGGACCGGGATAGAAGAGTAAGTTGCCTGGGTCTCCTGTTGGCCTATCTGCTTATGGTGCCTGTATGAACCTGCAGACTCTGCATGTCGATCTGGCAGGTTGGTTGCCCCGGGCCCCTCAGTGTGATCTTGCTCACCATTCTCTGCTCGTAGGCCCTGCGAGGATTGCTTACGGCCATCGTCGACGCCTTCCGTGCGATGCTCTCGCGCATCCAGACCGTCCGTCTATTCTGCGGTGCGTCCCAATCCTGGGCCTCGGGCACGCGCCTCATGTTCTTCTGATCGGTAGGTGTTCGCGTAGACATCGAATTCAATCGATGTGAGTGGATTTCCAACGCGAAGAATCACTGCTTTGTTCATGGCTGTGCGTATAGATTCGTCCATGACGCCGGCAGCGTGCGAGATGACCTCTGCAGCAACGTCAAGACAGGTCAAGGAGGACTGCAAGGAGCTGAGTGACAGGCTCACGGTGTTTGAGGAGGCGTGGCACGTCGTGCGGATGAACTGCTCGGAGCTGCTCACCAACGTCGCCATGGCGAATTCGTTCACGGTGCGGTGTTTTTTGTACACGGTCAGCTCCTTGCGCTAAATATTGCGTTGTTCCTGTGGGACACACTTTCTTCAGGAGATTCCGGCGGCGTGCGACGCACACTTGGGGATGGCGGAGGCTGCGTATACGCCTCTTGTGGAGTGCCTGCAGGCGTATGCTGCAGGGAAGTCTCCCGAGTACTAATTAGGGCGCGGCGGACAGGTGGATTGTGTATTATTGCAGTCATACCACTGGTTTGTTGTACTGTCGTATCTTGTTGCGACTTTGGCAGTGTACTCTTGGAATAGACTGATGTTATGTTTGGGCAGAACCGTCATCGCCGGAAGCCACTCGGCGACATGAATGAGTGCAATGACCCGTGATTCGTATCTTCCCTGAATCATTTATTGATGCATATATCTTCATGTTCGATCCAGATGATAATCTGGCAAGATGGTGTACGTGCATCGATAATGTGCCACCGCGGAAATTTGCGACCGTCGCTGCCTCTCCGAAATATACCTCTACACCGCCACAGACATGCCTCATGTATGCCCACGTGTAGACCTCAAGGTGGGTTTCTGTCTATTATTTCACCTCACGGGTATTGTTGCCCTCAAGCCACATTCTCTACAGCATTGATGATCGGAGAGATGAGCCGTGCACAGGATTCCACCCGGCGCTCCTCTAACAGTGGACCATTCAAGATCCTAGTCTGCGATCTCCACTGTCCGCTCTTTAGTTCGACATAACAGAACGCGTCCATTGTCCGCTCGCCCCCGCGTCGCGCGAACCATGGCGACCTCAATGCCCTCAATACCGCACAACGCCCATTGTCCCCCCTCCCCCGCTCTCCAGAATCCCTTTGTTGCCCGCGCACATAAGCCCTCGCCCCCCGCGATGCACCGCACACCACACGCCCCGCCTCGCCATGTCCCTCGTCCTCCACCCCACGCTCGCCTCCGCCGACCAGCTCATCGCCGCGCTCCTCGCGCGCCTGCGCACCGTCGAGCAGGCCCTCGCGCGCATCGCCGACACGCACGCGCGCGCGCAGCAGCGCGCGGGCCAGGTCGTGCTCGCCGTGCGCGCGGGCGCGCGCGCGGTGAGCGTGCACGCGGACGCGCTGCGGCGCGAGTGGGCGGCGGCGCAGCGCGCGTACCGCGAGGCGTACTGGGCGGTGCACCGCGAGCTTGTCCAGATCGGCTCGTGCGTGTATGCGCTGCCGGTGCACCCGCGCACGCAGCTTGTGCAGGAGTTCTTTGAGCGGTGCGTGTGTGCTGTGTGGGTGCGCGTGTGTGTGGGCGCGGCGGCTGATGGTGCTGTGCTGGTTCGCAGGCTCAATACGAAGCTGAAGGGGATGGAGTTCCCCGTCGGGGAGGATGCGTACTGCTGATGGGCGGCGCTAATATAAGGCCTTTGCGCTGGGCTGTGTCTTGTCTCGTCGATTGGTGAGTGCGTGACTTGTGCTGTGCGGTCGTGTCTGATGGGCTGTTGTGTGAAGAATGTCCGTACCTGTGGAATTGGAATTGTTTTCTCTATTACGGCTGCTTGTTGGGTTTCCTGTTATTGTAATGTTGAATAATACGTCGAGTGCTCCCCGTTCGTCGTGCAACAATCCATCGCAAGGAACATTCCAAGGCTGTGGACGAGGCCGATGTGAGATCAATCATGATAATTGACCCATACGTAAGGATACACTGCGGCGCGCCAGATCTCTATCAACACAATATTTCTCCTGCTAATAAAATGTTACTTCCATAAATCAGGTCACAACAGACTCTTGAGGATTCCGTCGCCCGACACAAGGATGCACGGCCCTCCATAGATCACCTTGTCCTCAAGGGCGTTCTCCTTGATATATGCGATGACCGTGTCGTCCACCGTCCCAGGCTGAAGCCACAGTGCGGGAGTAGAGGCAGCTTTAGCCTGCTCGAGGACGCCCAGGGTGATCTTGGAATGTCAATCAGTACACAGGATACCGGCAGAGCGGAGACTCACCTTGGGTGGTGTGATGACGCTGATGGAGGTTTCGGCGGGCAACGGCAGGTCTGCAACGGCGCGGACGGTGGGGACGCCCTGCAGCTCGTTCTCTTTCTGTAGAAATGGGTGGTAAGAGCCTGCGGGCACTAGCGCGGCATGCAACGTACCGGGTGGATTGGCGTGACGGCCTTGTCTCGGGCCAGATACCACTGGAGCACCTGTGGATGGAGTGAGCGCTTGGACTCGATGTGACACGGCGGGGCGCTCACCTTTGTGCCGAACTTGGACTCGTCCTTGGACGCGCCAACCACGGCGAAGCGGGGCGACGAGAGGAAGGACTTCTGGATATCTACGGAGGCCATAGTTCGCGGGGAGCAGGTAGATAGGAGCCGGAGAAGGCCCACGGCGCGGTTCATATGAGAGCACAGGTCTGAGTGTATCAGCACGTCACGCCATCGGACTGCGTTTGCAATCTGGCGCGCAAAGCAAAGCGGAGGAGAGTTAGCTTGCAACAGATAGAGACGACGTCGTGCCCAACTCACCCAAGCCGAAGCAGCATCCACGCGTCGCCCTATCCGCGTATCACGCTCACGTCAGCCTGGTCCGTGCGCACGCGCCCATGGCTATAAGATCCGCGCCCGCGCACACAAACACCTCATACTTACCTTGATGGCACACGCCCCTTCAGCTACCTGGGTTAGTGGGCCGCAGGGGTCTCTCATAGCACGGCGACCTTGTCCTCAGGGGAGCCTTGCGGTTTGTATGGGCTCCGGCTCATGCACCGTCGCAATATTTTCCTGTCCTGCTTCGGCCCTCGGGCTGGGCAGGCCTTATTTTTGGTCCCCACCCTGTCCTAACCCTAACCCTGTGTTCACTTCCGTTATTTGCCCGTTATATGACGTCAGTTGCTTGAATGCCGCCAACAGCGAGCTAATATTTCTACGCCCTGTCTATAATCTGCTCTGAATACATGCATGCTTCATGGCTTCATCTACCCGCGCCAGCAACGGCCCGACATATCTTCTATGGCATCCTCATCGGCTTCTCGCTGTCTCTCACGTCGACGACGCTTGCGCTGTATTATCAGCAGCGCGAACGAGAGCGGTCGTCGCGCCAGTTCAAGCCGCGTCCCATTGAGCTCAGGAGCGACGAAGTGCTGAAGGGCGTCATTGGGCTCATCGGTCTGCCTCCGCTCATGTCTACGCACAATCGATGCTGATCCAAGCGTATCGTGCGCGTATATGCGCAGGAAACACGCCTCTGGTGAGGATCAATTCGCTGAGCGATGCCTTGGGAGTAGAGATCCTCGGCAAAGCGGAGGTCAGGCCTGCGTCTGTGCGAAATGAATCATGCAGTAAATCTCCCACAGTTCCTGAACCCTGGCGGCAGCGTGAAAGATCGCGTTGCATTGCGCAGTGAGTACAGAAGCCTTTCGCACAACCCTGATAGCGTTCGAAGGTGCTCGTTCCCATACCCAGTGATCGACGACGCGGAGCGCCAGGGATTGCTCCACCCGCATACAGGCTCGCGGATCTTCGAGGGGACGGTGGGGTCCACCGGGATCTCCATTGCTACGATTGCACGTGCAAGGCGAGAAAAAACACCTCGTCCTTTGGGACAGACATGTTACTGAATGGTGTTGCAGGGGATACGAAGCCAGTATGGACGTTCGAGCACTCGTTTCGGGACCGAGGTGAACTGATATGCTCTTAGCGATCATCATGCCGGACGACGTCGCGCAGGAGAAGGTGGACGCGCTTCTCGCCCTCGGTGCACAGGTAGAGAGGGTGCGGCCTGCCAGTATCGTCGACAAGAAGCAGGTTCGTCTTTTGAACATTCGCCCGCATATATGCACACGACTCGCGCTCATTCGCGTTTGTCCCGAAGTTCGTCGTGAGTATCCGGTAGCTCTATGCAGGACCAGTATCTTGACCTCGCACCTTGCAAGAACCTCGCGCGAGAGCGCGCCAAAGCCTTTGGACAGCGTGACGATCCGCTCACCGACGCTGGGATCTCTCCCCGAAAGCACCTCATCCCAACGCCGACCTCATCCATCGTCGTCACCACTACAGCGACAGAAGTGCTTCCAGAGGACCACACCGTGATGACCCCGCAGGAGGAGGAAGACCTGCGCACGAAGCCGAGAGGATTCTTTGCAGATCAATTTGAAGTAGCCCTTACAATTCCACCTATGTAGTCAGAGCTGACTGGACCCGCACGGCGTCTCCGCAGAACAGGAGCAATTACGACGCCCACTTCGACGACACGGGCCCGGAGATCTGGCGACAGACGAACGGACGCGTGAATGCGTGGGTGTCTGGGGCGGGCACCGGCGGCACCATCGCGGGTGTCGGCCGGTTCCTGAAGACGATGAATGAGGACATCACAGTCGTGCTCGCTGACCCGGAGGGAAGTGGATTATACAACAAGGTGGGTTCGTTCGTCGGATGACTCCTTGCGGAATTTGAGGCGTCTGGTAGGTGAAACACGGTGTCATGTTCGACCGCAAGGAGGCGGAGGGGACCAAGAGGCGCCATCAGGTGGATACGGTCGTGGAAGGAATGTAAGTCCAATGCAGCCCAAGCACACGCCGAATCTAAAGAGGCTGGCTGGCTGCGGTGTGTAGAGGGATCAACAGGCTTACGAACAACTTCGAGCTCGCGCTCCCGATTATCAACGATGCGTTCCGGTACAGTCTTTCAGCTGATCTTCTTATGCTCCTAACGGGCTTCGTTGTGTATCTTGTGGCATGGCAGGATCACCGACGCTGAAGCCGTCGCCATGTCGCGGTATATCGTGCACAATGACGGGCTGTTCCTCGGATCGAGCAGTGCATGCAACCTCGTCGCGTGTGTGAAGCTCGCACGGAAGATGGGTTGGAAGGAGGGCCAGACGATCGTGACGATAATGTGAGTTAATTTCATGCATCGGTTCAAGAGGGCGAAAAGCAACGCCGACATATATATCAGGTGTGACTCTGGCAGCAGACACTATTCCAAGGTGCGCTTGAGTACACCTCTAGGGCGAATCGCTGATAGCCATTCACTACGCAATACACTAGTTCTGGTGAGCCCATGCCTCGACTCTTGAACGCAACAGATCGTGCTCACAGATGGCAGGAATGACGACTACCTGCGCCGCGCCGCCATACCCATTGACACCCAAATCATTGAAGATCTGCTAACACAGCCCCCACCCAACGGCTCCGCCGCATTGTAAGCTGCTGCTAACGTACAGATTGCATTGCGGTGTAAGATACAAATGTGATGCAGTGGTATAGGACTATAAAGATATAGATAAATGCACTGTCCGCGACATACGCGCCTGCCTAGATGCCGGGCAACACGCCCCAGGAGTATCAGGATGGAGGCCAAGGCGGCATTCCGTTGGGCATGGCAGAGCCGGCGGACGCCGCGAAAGTGAAGGGCATGTTTAATGGTGCCGTCGTAAACGGCGGAGGTCTGGGCGACACACGAGCCTGCGACTCCTTGCTAGGCGAGGCGCTCAGAGACGGAGTAGCCGAGGGTCGACTGCCACAAACCGGTTCAGCTCGTTTTGCGCAAGATAACCTCCGTGTAGGACTCACCTAACATCAGCGTTCGGCTGGGGCTCTGCCACGCCAACCTTGAGGAAGCCCGCCTGTACTAAAAAGTCCCACACCCTGCTGGTCTTGTTGACGTCGATCTTGACGAGATCGCGCGCCTCCCGCCGGCGGAGCTTTCCGCCGCGACGTGCATACTCGCGCACGAGCGTCTCCTTGATGACAAGGTACGGCTTCGGCTGGATGCGCAGCTGCGAGCAGAGCGTTTGTTCCTCTGGCGTGAGCAGATGTAGCGAGGGGCTGTTGGCGAGGTTGAGCGGGGCGGCTGTCGAAAAGTGTGAGTGGCGCCGCAAGTAGATTGTCTACACGACTTACGCAGCTTCCGCCCAGTGGGAGCTGCGCCTGCTGCGTTTACTGGTGTGCCGAGCTTTGGTGTGGCCTCGCGTTCGTCTTCAGGGAGACCACGACGCGAGTCGGGACCGGACGATCCACGCCCGCCGCCGGCACGAAGCTGCTGAACCCGCTCTGAAGAGTAGAAGTCCCGTGTGAGGCTCGCCTTCGCTTGTGTCTGTACCGGGTCAGCAACGGTCTGAATGCTGGAAGCGGATTGTGCCGTACCCGTTTGATGACGTCAGCATCATATTTCTCAATATCGGCGGCGGTTGTGAGTCCCATGCGTCGATAGTGCTGTAGCTCTTGGATTCTCTTCCGGAGCAAAGCCTCATCTGATAGCTGCCCGTCAGTACATACTTAGTTGAGCATGTGGAAAGGAACGTACAGAGAATGTCTGTGGAGAAGACCTCGAAATCTTCCGCGGTCTGCAGTCGAGCGAAAGGACGAAGTCGGTGGATTACGTCCTTCTCGTCCTTGGGCCGCTTCTTCTCGGCAGCCATCATCTGTGCAATTTATAAATATTCAGAAGTTTGTGCAGGCCCACGGCGAACGCACCTGCTTGTGGTTCAGAAGCCCCCGCTCGAAGATGACAGCTTTGTTTTGATGGCGCTTCTCCACGCGTTGTCGGTACATCTCGAGCAACGTCAGCTTGAACGCAAGAGAGTCCGTGTTCTCGATGGGCGGTGGCTGCGTATCTTCAGACTCGACCTCGCCGTTTGCCGCGCCGTTCTCCGCCTTTCCACCTTCCTCGGACCTCGCAGACTCCTTGGGCGTGTCACCGTTGGAGGCATAGCCGTTGATGATGCCGTCCATGTATCCGTTGGGCAGGTGCTTCCCGGGTGTTGTTTGTTTCGTCTGCTTTTCCTTCTCCCACTTCGCACGTGCAATGACGTCCACGTCCTTCTCGTCCTCTGGCAATTCATCTCCGCCCCACTCGAGACACACACCGAACTCAAGATCCTTCACGAGGTCTTCCGCCTCGTTGTCAATCTCGTGCTCAAACTCGAGTCTGCCCGGGAGGAAGGAGCCAATCTCGTGTACGCCGGGAGCAGAGGTGGGAGCAATCTTGACAGGGGGCGGCGCTGTAGTGTTCATCTTGGAGATGCGACGACGCTTGCGCTCCTGGAACTCGCTTGGGTCGACGTGGAACTCGAGGTCCATGCGCTATCAACGCGCCAACGTGAGCGATGACAGCAAGGACACGGACAATAGGACATACGGGTAATGGCCAGTCGGGAGAGTCTATGTAGACGGAATTGTAATGCTGCTCGACCTCTTCCTTCGAGCGGGTGCCAACGTGCTCTGCGATGGCCTGCCAGTTGCCGAGGCCTTGAAGAGAGACGCCTTCGAGAAGTAGCAATTCCCTGTTGTGATGCACTATTTGGTCGCGATGTCCATGATTCCGGATAACCGGCACTCACTCATCCGCACCCCAGTCCTCCGAGAATATAGGATATGAATGTAGCTCCTATAGCGCGACTTTAGACCGGTCTGGAGCGGGCAATGCGCGATGCAAGACTCACAACGACCCGGTAAGCATGCCATCGTTTATGTCTGGCGAATTCTTTGCCGCTGCAGAAGCAAGCAGGGCAAATGTCTGTCCCATCGCCAGGCTCGCAGGCCGGATCGGAACATTTGATGCGAATGGAATGGGTCAGGTCGCAGCGACAGCCGTCGCATTGTATTTGCAGACCGGGCTCATTCACGGCTGGAAAGGGATTGATTACATAAGACAGGTGCGTGAGAATGCGCGGACAAGCGTAAGGATCGTAGAAAGATGAATATGATAGGAATAAAGACGCACTCTGAATTTCTTCTGGCTGGTGTTGTCTCTTCCGATGGGTGACAGTCATATCCAGTCAACTCTGGAAGAATTCGACCAAAGATGCTCCGCAGCGATGGGCCCGGTTCAAATTTCGGTAGTGAGGCAGCGACTCTGGTACGACGTTAAAGCGCGCGAGACGACGAGCAGGTAGAGTGGTGACACAGCAGCAGCGACCAAGGTTTGAGTGTTCGTCGACGTGGAGGGCCCGCCGAAAGCGGGTGGCGACGGAGCGTCGTGAAGGCGCTTTGGGATGCTGAGAATCAACGGTCTCAGGTCCTCTTGCGTTGAGACACTCCAGCGTCGGCAGATGCTTGTTCAGAATGCAAGCAGGGTCAGAAGTCCTGATGACCGATGGCGGGGGACAACGTCGGCAGACGTCGTGGACGACGGTGAGCGGACGATTGTGGCGCTGGCCGCAGTGGATAACAAGTACAAACAACGCGCCCGCTACTCTGCCGCTTCCAGTCCGACGCCACCTGAGCATACGGCCTTACTCTTGGGCTTGTTTCCAGCCATCTCTGCTGCGTCGACCTCGTGTATTTCCTCGAGAGGCATTGCCCTGCAGAGTCTTGTATTGCCGGGCTTACCGGTAGCTTCGGTCACTACTGGCACGGACCTCGGTTGTCACTTCTTGCGGCAAGAGACTGGAGCGCAGGTCGTGGGCAAACTCGACAAAATCACTTGCTATTTCGGTTAGTGGAAGTGGGACTTGACTTGTATCTCTCGTCAAGGGGCCATTCAGCATGAACGGCACCCGCTCTCCATCACCGCCAGCGGCGGCAGGCCGCTCCATTGACATCGAGCTAGGAGGACAGGAAGTCATCACTGTTGACCTTGACAATCTCGACCCAAACCCGGACGATCTCCTCGAGCTTCTCAGAGACCAGCAGTGCAACGTGTGGATCTGGACAAGGCTGGGGGCGGAATACTGGCGGGGCGGATACCTGGATGCGGCGGAGCAGATTGCGCAGACGGCAATCGAATGTACGTGAATATGCCTGATAGGCTGTTTTGGGCGTCGTTAACCCCGCAAGATAGCACTACAGGCGAACGGGTCAATTGCGTCCCTGCCCCCAGTGTATTCTCTGTTGGCAAATATTCAGATTGCTCGCGCAAGTAAGGCACCCAAACTTGTTTTACAGGATCCGCGTGAGTGATATTGTTTACACGGGAGTGTCTCAGCGACTCACAACGTGAGCCGCCTACCCAGGAGAGGATTTCATGATCTCCGAGAAACCAAGAGATGAGTACAACCGCGATGCTGCGCAGTACTTTAACCTCGCCGAAAAGGCTGCCTCTGAAACAGGCGTGATAGGGACAATGCTTGCGGTTCTGACGCGAGGTATGTGAAGGCCAGAACAAGGTGGCTAATCTGCTTCCTCTCGAATTGAACACGTGTCCGAAGGTCTACTGCAAATGGGCACGCGTGCCATGGACGACGCGCTGAGGTTGTACGACGGAGTCCTCGTAGATAAACCAAGTAACATAGTTGCACAGCTGGGCAAGGTGAGCTCTTTGTCGTATCTCATATCCTTTCATCACCCATCCCGAACTTTGGACCAGGCGAAGATCTTGTATGCTCGCCGACAGTTCCCGCAAGCTCTGAAATTGTTTCAGAATGTTCTGCGATTGAGCCCACGCTGTGTTCCTGACCCGCGTATCGGTATTGGTCTTTGCCTGTGGGCTATGGACTATAAGGCTAAGGCTAAGGCTGCGTGGCAACGCAGTGTCGAAGTGGTACGTATTGGGTAGTCGGGCATCGATGCGCATTTACCGAACTTCACATAGAATCCATCCGAGTGGTCAGCGCAGCTTTTACTTGGATTGGAGGCCCTGAATGCATCCAGGAACGAGAAACAGACCGAGGAACAGCGGACCCACGAGATCATCGTTGGGAGCCAACTCGTCCAGCGGGCATTCAACGCTAATCAGCGAAACTCTGCCGCTGCTAATGCGTTGTGCGAGCTATTGCTGCAGAAAGGACAGCATAGAAAGGTGCTGCGGCTCTTGTCTCTATGATTCCACAACTAATCCTGGCGTCAGGCTCTGAAATTGGCAGAGCGGACGATCCAGTTTGCAGACGTAAAGACGATCCTGACTGATGGCTACACGCGCGCTGGCCGTGTTTTACATGCACAGGGTGCAGTGGCAGAGGCTACGAAGTACTACACTAAGGCGAAGGACACACAGAGCGTACCCAATGTTTTGGCGACTGTAGGATTGGCACAGATGCAGCTGAAGAATGGTTGGTCAATATTTACTTTCCTACATACTCCACACTTACCCAATGTCATAGACGAGACCGCGGCCGCGATCCATACCTTGGACACACTGCTCCAGCAGACAAGCAACAACCGATCGGTTGAGGCAACCGTCATGCTGGCGTCCCTTCGTTCGCATCCACGGCCTGGTATATCGAGTGCAGATCGAGTAGTGGACAAAGTTCGCGCGCGCGAGCTCTTCGACTACGCCTGCAAAATTCTCGGTTTGTTCGAGGACAACGCCAACAACGGTCAGTCGCAGCAGAAACTGAGCCGGGCGGCGCGCAAGATCGGCGAGGACATGGATATGCACGCGGAGATCGCTCGGCTGTGGCAGGGCGAAAGCCTCGAACGGATGGAGCGTGCGCTGCGTGAGGCGTCTAAGATCAGTGAGGCGAGTGGGAAGACCGACCCCCGCCTCGTGAACAACCTCGCAGTGTTGCAGCATCTGGAGGGGAACCTCGGCGCTGCGCGTACAATGTATGAGGCTGCACTGACACATGCGTCTGGACTCGAAACGACTGTCGCGGAGGGCATGTCAACGTCGATCTTATACAATCTCGCACGGGTGTATGAGGAACAAAATGAGGAGACCATGGCGAAAGGCGCGTACGACAAGTTACTGGATAGGCATCCAGAATACGTCGACGGTAGGCTTGCGATTTGTCTATCACAAAGTGTCTGAAGCTGATATTCCCTCATTTAGCAAAACTACGACAGGCGCAGATGCTTGTCGATCTGAACAGGCACAACGAAGCGCATGACCTTCTAAAGCAGGCACTTTCGTCTCAGCAAGGGAACCTGAATCTGCGCGCGTTCTACACACACTTTCTCATCCAGGCAGGTCTCCCGAAGCCTGCAAAGGATTTCGTGTTCGCGACGTTGAAGGACCACGACAAGCATGACGTGTACTCATTATGTGCAGCAGGATGGATCCAGTACCATCAGGCGCGCGAAAGCCGCGACACATCCCAGAAAGGCGTCGAGGAACGGCGGCGGGGGTTCCAGCGTTCTGCCGAGTTCTACGAGAAGGCGCTCCACCTGGATCCTCTCTGTGCTGTTGCTGCGCAGGGACTGGCGATCGTTACTGCAGAAGATGCCCTTGGGAACCTAGGTGGCAGTATAGGTCCGCATACCCCAGATGAAGCACAGAAGCGCATCAAGAACGCACGCGACGCGTTGGACGTCTTTGCCAAGGTCCGAGAATCGCTCAACGATGGTAGTGTGTATTTCAACATGGGACATTGCTACTATGCGCGCGACGAGTTCGACCGTGCCATAGAAAGTGTGCGTTCTTTGTCCTCTTGATGATATCGACTTGTCTGATCGCTCGTCCATAAGTACGAAACAGCATCAAGGCGCTTCTACGATGGTCATAACGTACCAACTTTATTGTGCTTGTGCCGATCATGGTATGCGAAGGCGAACAAGGATCAGTCGTACATTGCGATGAACACAGCTCTGCAGTACGCTCAACGAGTGAGTGTATTCACCTCTTTGAAAAGCCGTGGTTGAGCTCCTCTGCAGGCATACCACCTACAACCGGTTGACAAGGCGATACTGTACAACATCGCCATGATTCAGCAGAAGGCCGCCGAGATGCTGATCTCGATCGCTCCTGCCAAGCGCACGTTGAAGAATCTACAACGAGCCATCGAACAAGCAGGACATGCGCAAAAGTGAGGGATCCCACCCGTGTATGCCTTCATGTCTGACACCGTCCTCGTCATAGGTTGTTTGCGTCCTTGGCTGCGGACAAGTCGCCAATGGTGCCGTACAGCCGCGACATGGCGGACCAGCGACGGAAGTACGGTGATAGTATGCTGCGTCGCTGCGACGAGCATCTTTCTACACAAAAACAATGGGAGGCAGAGACCCAAGCGAAACTGGATGCTGCCCGGCAGAAGCGGCAAGAAGAGAAGGACAGAGTGGAGGCACTGGAGGTGCGGCAGCCATTGCATCGTGTCTTGCGCATACTAACGCAACCATCCGTATATAGCGCGACAGGATGGAGGAGTTGCGCGTCCAGGCGGAGAAGCTCGCGGAGGAGCGGCGTCTCGCGCGAGAGCAGGCGCTGGAGTGGACGCGGGAGGTTAAGATGGAGAGCGACGAGGAGCGCGAGCGGAAAGAGAAGAAGAAGTCGAGCCGCAAGGTGAAGGTCGAGGGGAGTGGGGACGAGGCCGGCGCGGAACCGAAGAAGAAACGGCGCGGAAAGCTGAAAAAGACTAACGGAGCGGCCGGAGAAGGCGACGATGCGCTGTTCAGTGGTGAAGAAGAGCAGGACAAGCCAGCCAGGAAGGTTAGTCGCTCCTGTGATATATCCCGAGTGCAATCGTGCTGACTGTATGTCGTCCAGCGGACAAAGAAGCGCGTAGTGAGAGATGATGACGACGATGAAGAGGCTGCTGGGGCTCCCCGCAAAAAGCAGATGTAAGCTGTCTTCTACTGGTCTTGATTGATATCGCTGACACGATCCCGAACTAGCAAAAGTAAAGAGTATATATCGGACTCTGATGAAGAGATGTCATGATTGCTTTAGACTGCTATTTCTTCCTGTCGCTGTTCACTATGAACGTTTGCTTGCTTCCTGTACTGTGTTGTATCGTAGTTATCATATTGTATGCTGTCAATCACGGTTGACCTCACGCATACAAACGCATTGTCCTTTTGGACAAGCTGTAACTAGAAAGCTCAAAGCAGTGAGCGATTTAATTGCTTCCAGGAGTATTTCCTATCGCGCTAAATACAATATTTCTAGGTCAAGTCACAAATTTCCCCTAGTCGGTGGTTGAGCACCATGACCCGCGCGTCCAAGGGCCCACTCGCTGACCAACACGCCTGCGATGGCAGTGCGCGGAGGCAGTCTGAATGGCAGCTCGTTCACCTCGAGTGCCGCATCAGGGTTCCTTGTCTGACTACCTGATAACTGTTGGTGGTCCTGCACAGTAAACTTGGTGCCCGCCGTGTGGTTGAGGACTGTCAGGATTTCCTCGCGAGTGAACCACCGCGCCTCTAAGACACAGGTGATGGTTGAGGACGGTTCGGTGGATGAGCACATATACTCACCCTCCAGTTCGTTGTCCAAGTCTGTCCTTATGGGCTTCGAGGAGTCCGCGACGGCGTAGAAGCCCACCATGATGTTGGCTGGGTACGGCTGCAACACATGCGCGTCAGCCACCGGCGGGAACTGCTCGGGGAGACAGTACATACCCATGGCTGCGTAGAGTGGTACTGGACGTCCCAGACAGCGACGCCCGCTTCCTCCCATAGCTCGCGTTTCACGGCATCTTCGAAAGATTCACCCGGCTCCATGAAGCCCGCGAGCGCGGAGTACATCTTGCCCGGCCATTTCCTCTGCACAAGGCGTGTTATGGGACAGGGCCCCCATCGTGATAAGGAAGACAACGTACGTTGCGACCGAGCAAGACCTTCTCGCCAGATTCATCCAGGACTGCCATGATGACGACCCCGTCAGTCCGCGGGTGCGAAAAATTGTGCAGACCGGTCCTGCATGAGCGGTCAGTGCAATGCGGACGTGAGAACGGGTGAAGCGAAGCGATCGAGAATTTGAAAGACGAACGCCGTCAGGCAGGGCTTCCTACCAGTATTCTCTGCCCAGGGCAAGAGCGATGTGCACGACAGCTTCCATCCAGCCCACAGCGGATACACGGGAGAGCCGCACGACGGGCAGAACTGCATATATCGAGCCCTGTGAGAAGAGGATCCGCGCGCGCGTGCGGGGGCGCACCTTGTTACGGGACTGCCAATCCACCATACTCCGCGCCTGTGCAAAGACTCCCGCATAGAATGCGTCGAGGCTGTCCATCGCCATGCGGGACTCCATGAACAGGAGCCCCGCACCGCGCTTGCCCGCTTCAGAGCCCTGCAGCACCTCATCCAGCTTCTCCTGCGGGACCTCAGTCACGTCCAACGCGAAATACGGCGTGCCCTCGATGTTCGCGACCGCGGCAGTCGCATCGTCCTTGCCGCTAAAGTCTGACGAGGGCAGCGCATTGGCACTGTCCGTCTGCGGCTCGTGCAGACCCAGAAAAACGATGGGGGGGCCGTGCAACCGTGCCGCCTGGAGCTGTACGACGTCGCTCGCCGCATGTTCGCCCTCGAGCTGGCCCTGTGCAAAGAACGGCTCCGTGCCCAGCAGGGGTCTGACGTCCGCGGTGGAGAGGCGCGCGAGCTGCTTCTTGTGCTCGCCGGATTCCGAAACGAGCAGAGGCTGTCCCGCCCTGAAGACGATCCACCGCGTAGTTGCGGACGACACGATGGCGTTCAAGAAAGGCTGGGACGTGCGCAACCAGGAGAGCCGATTCAGGGGCGATCCGCCCATGAAATTGACGAAGCTGCTCCCGGGTTCAGCGCTCAGCATCGCAGGCCGTACGGGGTTTGCTCACGTATCACCCATGGCAAATGCACTCAAATTACGACGGAAAAGCCGGCGATGGGTCAGGGATGGTCGAATCCGAAGAGGAGACGCGGTGAGGGATTTGGGAGACAGCAGGCGCATGGCGTGCGTCGGCCATTCCACGGGCATGTAGGCTTACTCACCCGCTGGGCGGCCACCATGTCCGTCGTGTTGCATGGCGCGCTTAGGACAGGATACCCTCCACACCGTACGCATTTCAGCTCTCTCAAGCACACTGACAGCGAGGATGCGATCGAGTGGACTGGGCTCGCGCGTTCAGTTGATAGCACCTTGCAAGCCAGGCACGGGCTGGACTGATCTTCGTATGCGCATGCAGCACGCAACATGCACATGCCCTCGCGGCCATCGCTGCGATATCGTCAGTGCAATGATCCATGACCTATTCAGTCGGTCAAGGAGCGGCCCAGCGACGTGCGGGCCTGCTCAAACGCAGCGACCATGACTCCGGATTCCGTGCTGCCTCCTCGGCTCGAATGACATGCATGTGAACGCGATGGAGTGCGGACCCTGGCGTGGCAGCACATGCACGATGCTGCGTGCGCGAAGGTAAGATGGTCCCCTTCTTCCCAGAGGACATTGTTCAGGTTTGATCTGTACTTCTTTCGTGCGGCATGACTCCAGCACACGAATATACTGCCGAACCTGTCCCCGCGGGCATGCCCATTGGACGGTGGTTCAGGCCTCAGGGCCCCGAAGCTCGTACGGCGTGCAGGCTGCACCATTGTACGCCGTTTCAAGACGCCATCCGCTGGTGCAGCCGCTGTTCCGGTAGTCGGTAGGCGCATGTTCGCCCCTCCGCGGTTCTAAATATGATAAAAATGCACGGATAGCGTCCGTTCCCTTGGATCCTGTGGGGCATCTGCGCGTCCATCTGAGCTCAGCGGCCGCACGGATTTCCTCTTCCCGGCATCCTTCACATTTCCTTATATGGAATACCCAAGCCGTCTGTATGCGGAAGTTACTATGTACTTTGCGACGCTGATATTCCGTCGTCCTGCAGTTTATCGTCTGCCGCATAGTCATGCGATCTCCGAGACCCAGCGGAACTCTAAGCCCGTCTTATATAAATCCGAACCTTGATCTACCGCGCCCTTGTAATGACCCCCCACGACCCCCGTAGGTTTCTTGCCGGCCACACACTAGCGTTGACCTTCTAAATCCCTATCGTAGATGGCATCTGACTCGCCCGCGTACCCCTCTCGCCCGACTGACGTCCCCACTCCGCAAGCTCCCCGCGAGAATGCGAATTTGTCCCCCGCACAGGCCATCGCACAAGCCTGGAAGCGGGAGTCGCAAGAGAGCCAGAAACAGTGGCGCGCGGCGGACGCACGTGCGAGGGACCAGTATCTGTCGCCGCCGCGGTGGTCCAGGGCGAAGAAAGGGACCGGCGCGAAGATGTGATCGAGCGACGCTGAGTCGGAGTCGGCAGGAGGAGGTATACCAGCGTCCGCGGGGAGCGCGGCAGGCAGTCCTTTCTGAACACGGTTATTTCATGACGACAGGACGGTACCCATTCGAGCTTCAGCGCAACTGTATTATTTTGTCCACGGCCCTCGCCTTATTCACTGTACAACTGCCCCCCATTCGTTCACCGCGCCCCGTAGCAAGGAGATATCGATAGAGTTTCGCGCATCTAATCTTATCTCTAAAATTTGGGCGATAAGCGCCAACTTGAAGTCGGCGAGTTGAAGTGACCCTCGACCGCCGTTCTCCCCGCATTCGAACCGCTCTCGCACCCACACCAGTCTCACATACTCCGACCATGTCGCTGCAGACGGTGAAGGATCTGACCGCGGGGACTGCAGGGGGGATCGCACAGGCATGCACATGCCACGTCTCCCGCACAGCGCCCGCTGAACGCAGACACGCAGGTACTCGTCGGCCAGCCCTTCGACATCGTCAAAGTGGTACGGACACGCGTCTTTCATCGCTGGCGAGCTGCGGATGACGGGCGCGATGCGCGTTGCAGCGCATGCAGACGGCCCCGCGCGGCACGTACACCGGGATGCTGCACTGCGCAGGGGGCATCCTCCGGAACGAGGGCCCACTCGCGTTCTACAAGGTCTGTCGGTGCATCTAGGCTGTCGTGCAGGCATGGCTGACCGCCTGCGCGCGCAGGGCACGCTGACGCCGCTGCTGGGCATCGGCGTGTGCGTCTCGATCCAGTTCGGCGCGCTCGAGTACTCAAAACGCGCGTTTGCGCAGCGCAACCGCGCGCGCGGCCTCGGGGGCCCGGACGGGATGGCCCTCACAAACGGCCAGGTCTTCACTGCGGGGGTGATTGCGGGTGTCGCGAACGGCGTCGTATCGGGCCCCGTCGAACACATACGCATACGTGCGTCTTCTGTTCGCCCCGCCGGGCATCCTGGCTCACGCTTCCGCGCTTGGCAGGGCTGCAGACACAGTCTGCGACAACCCCCGTATACGCCGGGCCGTTCGACGCGATCAGGAAAATTTACGCCGCACACGGCGTCGCGGGGATCTTCAAGGGGCAGGCCGTCACATTCTTGCGCGAGGCGGCCGGCTACGGGATCTACTTCCTCGCATATGAAAAGCTCATGCAGCGCGAGATGGCGCGCAGGGGCATCCGCCGCGACCAGGTCAGCCCTGTGAACGCAGTGCTGTTCGGCGCGGCCGCTGGCTATGCGGTGCGTCCTGCCCTTCTCCCTTCCCCTCCCCGCTTCTGTCCTGTTGAATGCCATGCTGACGCTGACGGCACTGCAGCTGTGGGCCATCATATACCCCATCGACATGATCAAGTCGCGCATGCAGACAGACGGGTTCAGCCCGGCGTCCGGGCAGAAATACCGCTCGACGCTCGACTGCGTGCGGACCGTGTGGCGCACGGAGGGCGCTGGCGCGTTCATGCGTGGGCTCACGCCCACACTCATCCGGTGAGTAGCGTAATGTTGTCCGCACTTGGATAAGCACTCACAGCTGTTGGTGCAGGTCACCATTCGCGAACGGCGCGACATTCCTAGGATTCGAGATGGCGAGTCGACTGTTGAATTCGAATTCGTGATGCGTCTCGGCTGGGGGCGGTTGGGGGCATCATAGCGCCATTGAGTAATGTTGCAGTATCTAGACATCGTGTACATATCCACCACGCTCAACCGTTGGATTCTCCTATACGGTATTCGACCGACCCTGGTGCATTTGCGTTCCGTTCAAGCACGCAATACTACTTGTCACCCCCTTGTCGAAGTGCCGGAGTCGAGTGACAGCGGCCCCGTGAGCTCGCCGAGAACAACTTCGACGGTATTCATCCCGCCGGGCTAGTACGAGTGCACCATTACGGTGGCGTGCTGGAGTAACGCACCCCCTCACTGTCCCCAGTCGAGGCCCAGGACGTCTTGTTTTCCGCCGCGCACCGCTGCCTCCACCGCCTCCGCGAGCCCCCTCAGCGCGAGCGTATCATCCTCAGGCGGTGCCGCACCAGCAGGCACGACGCCGAGGGCACGCTGGAGCGCGTCCTCGCGGTCGGGTCCGCGGAGCTGGTCGAGCGAGCGCAGGAGCGCGGGGAGCCGCGGGTGCGCCGCAAGCGCACGGCGGACCGCGGGGGACGTCGCTGTGGGGACATGAGCGCGCGCGACGCGGCCGCCGGCGAGCGAAAGGGACGACGTACCGATGGACTCGTACTGGGGCAGCGTGAGCGCTTTGGGGTCGTCGCGCTTGAGCGGGTCGGGGTATGCGGACTCGTCGGGGATGTAGGGCCAGCGGAGCGATGTCAGCGGGCGGAGGGGCGGCGGGGCACTGAGGGGTGTCTCCGAGTCCTCTTCGTCTTTGAGGGTTGCTGCGGCTGGAGGCGCATCCTGGTCTGCTGGACTGGGTTCGGGACGCAATTATGGCCTCCGTAGACGGGACACGCACTTTCGATCGCACTGCGTGCGGGCACATCGGTGTGTGCCTGTGCTGAGGCACAGGAAATTGCTGTGGGGAAGTCACGTCGGTCATTTCAGAGTGATTGAATTACGCGCTAACATACCCTTGTGTTGTTTGTAACACGGTATAGAGCAGCTATGGTGCCAGCATGTCAGATGGCGGCTGACAACGCGTTGCGGTCATGCAGACGTACTAGTGTATAAGGCACTGGGCACATGTGTATTTAGATTCGCTGGCGGAGCATACTTGGCACGATGCCGCGGCGCGTTTTGTTGGCATGGTCCGGAGCAAGCAGTATCCTAGGCGCTTTCCAAATGGGGAAGCTTCAACGATCAAATTCGATCAAAACGGCAGCTGCAGGTTGATCGAGTCCTTGTTTCACTTCACCGATGCCTACCGCGAAGTTGAAGGTGGAATGCAAGGTCTTGAATTCAGTATGTTCCCGAATTGGCTGAGGATTTTTTTTGTCAATTGACGGCTCTTGGTTCATTGTATTTTTCAAATATACGCTGGCACGAGATACGGTTCGTGCCTTTTTTAGTGAATCCAAAGACGCAGTACATTTGCTCCAGCCTCCACATCATCGGTACATCACACTCACTGCATTGCAAGTCACTTACATGCCCCGCTCCCGCTCAGCATCCCGGAATAAATTCTCAAATGATCTTACGAGATCATGCTGGTGCTGAGGCACCTCGAGGAGGGGCAGCGTGGGATCAAAGCTGACCTCAGGGAGATCAAGTGCACCATCGACGACATTCAAGCCAAACAGGATGCAGGCTTCCGCCTCATCAACATCAAGGAGGACAATTTACACGCAGAAAGACGCACCCCCCGTGGAAGACCGGGAATCAAGTGGTGCACCCCGTTCTCAATGCTTGTGTAGACAACTCTTACTGCTTACTGACAGTTTTGGTAGGTTGATTTTGCTGAGGGCATCTACTCGTCTTCAAGACGAGTCTCAAGATCCCAGCACAGCTTAGTCAAATTGGACAATAATATCAACAATTGTCATGTTCCTTCCCGTGTCGACCATTCTATCTCCTGCCAATAGGACATTGGATGGCTCGTGTTATTGGGCGGGACACACGGATGATCTCAAAACTCGTGCGAAACGTGCTCGGGTCTACGTTCATCAGCACCATAATTGTGGTCCGTGGACGCCCGACCAGGATACGGAGCCTTTCTGCCTGCGGATCTTCGAGAGGGGCGAGATGCTGTCTCGGCAGACTAGCTACCTGCAAAGACGGCACCTGATGTGAGAGCGGTGCACAATCGGTGCGTAATGAAGCTTCAAGCATAGCGTCAGTAACATGTCTGCCGTTCCGTACACTCACAGCATCAGGCCGAGTATGCACAGCTGTTCGACGACGGCTTCCTCGTCAACATCTGTCGTTTCCGTGACATGTCTTGTGACCTTGCGCTGCGATGGGGCTGCGAGCCATTGCGCCTGCTGGCTTTCACGTTCAATTACGTGCACTTACTGATCATCTGCGTCAATGCATGACGGATTATTCAGATGCAGTCCTGAGGGCACTGTGATATTCAACGGTCCTCACCCGGGTACTTTCGCTCCCCACGATCGGCAAAGTGAGAGGTGTTGGCGCTTCCTGTCTTTGAGTTTGATACGGAATTCCGAGGACCATACCTAGATTCATCTGACTCGTACGTGCATTGAAATTGCACACTCGTCGTTGCACTGTTATTCGGATTCAGTAGATACACTAGCTAGTTTGCAAACATAACACGCTCACATGAACGTAAGGTGGAATTTAATCCTCGCAAAGTTGATCTCGGGGTGGGCTGATCATGATCATGGCGAAAGAAGTTGATGACGCGAATGTGTAGTGTAAGGTCTAAAACGGACGGTAGTTACTGACCGCAGCGTGTCAATGCATGCCAGGATGTAGAAATCCTTCGGAAGTATAAAGATGGGTGTGAGAGACAAGGGACTGCGGAGAGGGCGTGGCGTCCGAGGAAAGTGGAGAGATGCTGCGCAGTGTGAGAGGACGGCGATCGAGCGAGCGGTCAGCCACTCGCATCGCCCATTGCCAAGCCGAATCGACTTGAAGCCGACCTCCCCGCTAGTATAACACTCCTTGGTCTGTGGAGACCGTCGCCCACGTCCTCTCGACGCCCAGTGCGTCTTTCTTTCTTTCTCCACCATGTTGTCCACCACCCTCGCCTCTCTCCTCTCCCTCGCCCTCCTCGCCGCCGCAGACCCCGTCCGCATCCCGCTCGTCCGCAGGGCACAAAGCACTGATCTACGCAAGTTCACCGCCGCTGCGGAGCATGTCCGCGCAAAGTACGGCGTCCCTACGCTCGCCTCGAAGCTTGGCCGGAGAGCGGTCTCGAGCATATCAACGCTCAACCAGGTGGGTTGGAAGGACATAACCGAATCACGGCTATTTTGACCGCTGTTCGCTACTGCCTCGATGTCGTACGCTGCATTCTGAGCGTCTGCTTTGCGGAGCAAGCTCTTTTCGAGTCCGCGTAGCTTCAGGTTTGCTTCGTTGGCGACCCGCTAAGTCTGGCCTGTGCAAGGATTACAGCTATTGCTGCGTTGTATGGTCCTCTTTTGTCCGTCGTCCTCAACCTTGTCAATGATTGTCCGGAGACACACGGACATGTGCACGGCATAGCCATTGACAGACGACACCTTATTTTGGCTTTGACGTTAGCACATCAGTCAAATTGGCCCAGCGCACATATGTCGCGCAGCAATTGATGGCGTGGTGTTCGTCCCCTACTGGTCTAATGCTGCCGATGCCAAATCGGCACTACACTCAACGTTCAATTATTTTGTTGCCACTATATTCTCGCACGGTTATCGGCCGGATATTTTGTCTATTTGTCTTTTGAGATGGCAGCTATTGTCCTGTGTTCCGTTTCTTGTGGAGAGATCGCACACTGACATCTTTCAGGATTCGGATTCATCGTACATTGGGATGGTCCAAGTAGGTACGCCAGCGCAAAGCTTCCCTGTCGTCCTCGACACCGGTTCCTCGGACTTGTGGTTCGCGTCCACGCAATGTCAACAGTGTCCAAGCGACACGCCCCTTTTCAACGCCCAATCATCCTCTACCTTCGCCACGAGCTCCGGGAGCAATCAACAGAGCACTGCTGTCACGATCAACTACGGGAGCGGGAGCGCGCAAGGCCAACTCTCGCAGGACACAGTGAACATGGCGGGCTTCACGGTAAATCCACAGACGTTCCTGCTCGTCAACACCGTCTCGCAAGGGCTGCTCGGCGGGAACACGACGGGCATCCTCGGGCTCGCCTTCCAGGGACTCGCCGCCACCGGTGCGATACCGTTCTGGCAGACACTCATAAGCGAGAACCAGCTCTCGACCCCGGAGATGGCGTTCTGGCTCACGCGCTTCGTCGACGTGCCCTCTGCAGCGCCCGAGGAGTTCGGCGGCGAGTTCACGCTAGGCGGCACGAACTCCTCGCTTTTCACCGGCGACATCGAGTACAACAACCTCGTCTCCACCGGCACTGCCCAGACGTTCTGGATGTTGTCTGTGACCGGTGCGTCCTCCCGCCTCGCTTTGCGGCGCATATAGTGACACCTGATTTGTGCTTTGCAGCGGCGACGGTGCAAGGCAAGTCGGTTACGGTTCCAACGGGCAACGACGCCCTCGCGGCAATCGACACGGGCACGACGTTGATCGGCGCACCCACTGCGGCCGCGCAGGCAATCTACGGAGCGATTCCAGGCTCTGCCGCACTTAAGGGCCAGTACGAGGGCTTCTTCTCCTTCCGTGCGTGGTCCCCTCCGCGTTTCCGTGCCAAACGATTGACGCGCGCCTATTATAGCGTGCAGCACGGACATCAGCCTGACCCTCTCGTTCGGCGGGCAGGCGTGGCCCGTGAGCAGCGCAGACATGAACCTGGGCACGCTCGGCTCCGGGCAGTGCATGGGCGGCGTGTTCGACCTCGACCTCGGCTCGAGCGTCACCAGCGGCAACGGGAACCCCAGCTGGGTCGTCGGCGACACGTTCCTGGTGCGTCTCCCCTCCTTTCCCCCGCGCTGCGCGCAGCGGCACTGATCCATCCGGCGCGGCAGAAAAACGTGTACAGCGTGTTCCGCGCGAGCCCGGCCGCCGTCGGCTTCGCGCAGCTCTCCGACGCCGCGGGCGGCTCCTCCGGTGCGCCTTCTCACCCCGTCTCGTCCTCTCCTCTCCTCTCCGTGCGTGCTGACGGGGCGTCTGCCAGGCGCGCCATCCGGCAGCGCATTCGGCTCTGTAACGATCACGGCGACGGGTGCCCCGCTGCCCTCAGGTACGTGTGCATGGCACGTCGGCTGGCTGTATGCGCTCATGCGTTGGAGCAGGAAGCAGCGGAAGCAGCCCCTCGAGCAGCAGCCCGTCGGGCGCGCGGCCAGCAAGACTGGCGGACGCCGGTGCGCTCGTCGCGGGGGTGTTCGCGGTGCTGGTGTCGGGTTTTTGGGCCGTCGTATGAGGCGCGCGGGGTTCTCGGTGCTTGTTGTTTATCATGCTCTAGTTACTAGCTACGCGTCTTGCATATTATTGCCCGTATGGGCGTGCATTCTATGGATCGTATTTTACCGCTGTGGTATAGCCTCATCAGACGAGTGGGTGCAATGCAGAGATAGGATGTATATGGATGGAGCTTGGGATGGACAAATCGATGTGACTGCTAGCTGGACCTAAGTAGACGTGTACATGAATTGGATGATGCGGGACATGACAATATTAATGTTGTGGGGACAAACGGGAATCTAGGGAAGGAGAACAACTAGACGGACGAGCGCGAAACGACCACGGGGCAGACGTCCAACAGACAAGGTGCGCAGTACCTTAGCCCAGCACGGCTAGACGTCAGATGGAGGGACAGCTATTGCTCGTGCTTCACTACGACGTTGCCGACAACGTCGGCCGGCTCGATCTTCAGCTGCTTACATCGCACGTTCCTCAGCATCCAGCGCGTTCGGAATGCGGGGCACTCACGGGTGGAACAAAGCGCGCGTACAATCCTGGCGTGCCCTGCGCAGGGCCGCTCGGGCGCACCGTGCCGCCAAGGCCAACCGCCGCGCGTATCGAGTCAATGGCAGCCTGCGGGACCCGTCGCCGCTCCCGCACCGTGCACACGCCGGCGAACTGAAAGCACAAAGTTCAGGCAGGCCGCCCGCAAGCAGGGCATAATACGCAGCACTCACAACACAGGCGTCCACACCCGGATGCCGCATCCGGATCCCGTCGAACTGCGTGCAAGTCAGCACTGCGCCACGACAAGCAGCAGAGACGGGAGAGACGACGTACGAGGCCCTGCGGCACGCCCGCGGGGTAGCGCAGCTGGAGCGCGGCGAGCTCGCGTTCTGCGCGCTGGCGCTTGAGCTGAGCCGTCCTGCGCGTACCGCCGCGCGAGACTTGTGAGCGCTCGCGCGGCCAGTCCCAGCCGTACGCGTCCATGAGCGCCTGTAGGATGAGCTCGTCCGTGTCGTCCTCGAGGACATCTGGGTCCTGGACGCCGCCGATGCGGAGCGCAAGGGGCACGCCGTGACTGGTCCATGCCGCGTTCTGTCTCGTTACTGGATCCTCCTCGGCGAATTGCGTTGAGATGGAGTCCGTCCAGGAGATGTCGAGGGGCTGCGTGTTTCGCGGGCCGAGGCGCGCGAGGAGCGAGAGCCCCTCGCTTTTCACTTCTGTCTTGACGTCAGTGCCGACCTTGGTGCGCTTGTGTGGGAACTCTTCGGCCTGCTCCTTCGTGGGAAGGAGGAGAGGGCGCTTGAGCGGGCGAGACGACAGAACATCTTGCTCTGGGAGGTCTTGAGGCGGAGGGAGCGAGGTCTCTTCGTACTCACGCTTGACATTGGCCGGGGTGTCGGAGTCGGGCTTCCGGCGCTTGGGCGCTGACTCTATTTCCTCTTGATGCAAACTGAGAGGTCTTTTCGGTGGACGCAAGGGACCCTCGGGGCTGGACGGTACAGGTTGTGCTGCGGCCGGCGCAGAATCCATGCAGGTGGAAGATAGCACAATGGGTTGCAACGGTCCGGCGGAAGATATCTGCGAGGATGAGACCGGGGATCGAGTCTCCGGGTCAGACTCGTCGTGCGCTGGAGGGGATGAACTCCGGCCTTCCAGGGACGGAGACTGTAGACTGTGTTCTTCAATATCCTCGCAGTGCTTGTTATGTTCCGCTTCACTCTCGCTTTCTGTATACGGCGAAAGGCCCGGCTCTACCTCCGCAAGCCCGTGATGAATAATGTCCTCCATTGGAGTCTCGGATTCCTCGAGCGAGGCGACAGGTTGGAGGTTCCAGAGCGGAACAGAGTCCTGAGTCAAATGTGGAGTCTTCTGCCTGGGTGGTTCTTGGTCCTGTATCACGGTCTGAGAAGCAGGGACGTCCAGCGTCAAGATCGGCTGAGCCAGAGAAAGTATGCGAGCACTAGACATAGGCTGGTCGCTCATGTACGACTCACACCGCGAAACCCCAGACGAAGACCCAGAGACAGTATTGGCGGACATTGCCGGGTCACATATGGTGGGAATGCGAGAAAGCTTCAAAGGTCTTGCGTGGGAGGCAGCAGAGGACAGAGGAGACGGCGAGCGAGAAGGTGTCGGTAGAGCCATCTGAGGTGACCTGGGAGAGGAAGAGGGTCCCTCGACCTGTTCGCTTTCCAGGACACTGCTTGTATGCGGAGACATTACGAAGTTGCCGGGTAGAACTGTTGAAAAGTCTTCAAAGTGCGTGTGGGCAGGCGGCAATACTTCTTCTCCTTGCTCGCAAGTCCTAGGTCGGACATCAATCCACCCTGAAAGAGACGTGACATTGCGATAAGTAAATCAACTATCGAACAGCACTCACGAGATATCCGCGTGAGGAGTGCGGCGAATGCGACATTCAACATCAAGAAGACGACAAAGTTGGCTATGACACGCGCTCCCGGAACAAGATCACAAGTCCAGCAAATGTAGTCTTGGAACCGGAAGCCTAGCGCTGTATAGTCGCCAACCAAGTCGTGACCCGCGACCTCACCCGCGACTTGCGCCGGGCGAGAGGGATCGTACGAAGCGAAACTTGAGAGCCAGCTTGGAGGTCGACCAGCGAGGACCGAGGACAGATAGTTGTTCGAATTCAGCATGGATAGCGCAAGGGAGTGGACGGGTGAGAGACCGAGCTGCAGGGACGGTGAAGGAGCGGGAAGAGTTGGATGGCGTCCCAAACTTGAACATACTGGCGCCATGGGCGCACTTAGGCGCCGTCAGACGTTGCCCTCCGTCCCCACCGTGCAAGATATCCACGGCGGGCCCGTGCGTAGACACTGCTTCAGCCGACGAGCTGGCCGTCTGATAAATATACAAGATCCCATAGACTCCTCGTGAGTGATCTTTCTGACTATGCTATAGGTCACGTAGGCCTAACGCACCGCCATTTAAAGATGTCACTCGCACCACGGTCGCCCATCGTGGAGGACACTAGTATGGACGTATCGAGTCCTACGTTCCCTCCGGAGATTATAGACCGTATCATCGACTGCTTGCGAGGTCATCCATCCGACCTGTGCAACTGCGCCCTTACGTGCCATGCTTGGCTTCCTAGAAGCCGATACAATCTCTTCCACACCATGTCCATCTGCACGCTCGAAGCATTGGAATCTCTCGCGTCCATTTCCTGCATGCCACACATTCTACCACATTTCCATGCAGTGCATCAGCTTTCCCTCGAAGATGCTCGCCGACCTTCGGCAGCTCAGTCTAAGAAGTCCGCTACTTCGAAACGAAAAGCGCGCGTGAGACCGTTCATGCATCTCTTGCCGCTCTTACTCCCGCATGCACTCCGGTCGACGAGGGTGCTCGAGATCACGCGCGCAGACTGGCGCGCATTTCCTCCGCATCCGAGCACCCGACTTCACCGGTCCACGTTCGAATCTGTAACGACACTCACTCTTTCCGGGTGCTGGTTTGGATCATGCAATGAGTTCGTCCGTTTGATATCGTCATTCCCGTCACTCTTGCATCTCAGCCTGATCAACTCTGCATGGGACAACGAACGATCTCCAGGAGCCGCGCATCCTCCGCCGGCACTGAAGTCGTTATCCTTCTCGTCGACTCGCGACAAGGAGACAAATGTTGTCATGGAGTGGGCACTCCTTTACCATAACTCGTGTTCATTGCGCTATTTGTCATTCGATTCGTACAGTCCCAGCGCTGCCATTGTCCGGAAGGTTGCCCCGACAATTGGGTTGCAATTGGAAAGTTTGCATCTCGTCCGTCATCCGCCGTTTCGAGGTGATGCAGGTCAGTCCTGTCCTTATCGCTCCACCGGTCTCCGGCTGACTGACGACGTCTGCAGATATCTGCGAACTTTTTTTCACTGCGTGTTCCAGCCTGCTCTCCTTGCGCGTAAACATTTATGGTGCGCTGGAAAAGCTCCCATGGAAGTTGTCGCTCCTCACGAGCTGGTGTCTCCGGAGTATAACGCTCTTCGTCAACACCGCCGTGGATACAGCAATCACATTCAGCGAGCAGTTATCCTCGTGGACACAGATCGACGACGTGTTGGCCCGCGAGCAGTTTGCAAGTCTTGAGGCTGTCGATATTACTTGGGTTGTCATGTGGGATGTCAAGCAGGAAGACTCTGCACCCTCCCTTGTACTGGCCGACTACTTCCCACAGTTGTGCGCACGGGGAATATTCACTTCCACCGTTAGTATGTATGCGTGATAGTATATATCTCGAATTACGGGTGTTCCTACCCCCTGGACGCCTCCCTGCGAAGGTAAGGTTTTGAACGCCAACAGTTGTTACGCGGTTTTGGGATCTCATAAATTCGTCAGCAAATGAAGCTCCACATACCACCAGACACCTTGCACATCCAGTTTCCACACCTCGGTCCACGATCCCTGTACGTAAATTCTATCCACGTACCCATTCTCTCAGCAATACCAGTACTTGTCCTCCGCCGTATCGCATCGTCAATGCCCTACAACATCCATATCTGCTGGTGCCTAGATAGTGTCCAAGCCGACGCTATCCCTCGCTATCCGTCTTTCAGATCTACGAAGTCTTGTAGACTCCCCGCGGTGATATTGTCAGTCGTCTTCCGCGCTGTGCTGGTAGTCGGGTATGCTTAATGCACCTATTCGCCACTTAAGAATATCGCCGCCTATCGTGGAAAACTCCAGTCAGCCACCGGACCGTATTTAAGTAAGTCGCGCGCCATCCCCCACTTCCTCGGCCATTACTCAAGATCAATGTAGACCTACAGATCGTTGATTGTCGTGGTATTGGCCACTCTTGAGAGATTCCAAGCGAGCTATCTGCAGCAGTGGACAAGGTACAAATTTGTGCCGACCTGTGTCCGCCGTTTGGTGCTTCTCAGTTTTCGCTGGTTCTTCAACCGGGAACTGACTTTCACATCCTTTATTTGGACTCCATGTAACGTTATTCATGCTCTTCGCTGCTTCTTGGAAGACGTCCCAAGGTCATATGCCAGGCTCCTTCTCAGTCGCCGCTTAGGGCTGCGTGAATCAGGCCATATATACCACCGGCAGAAGGCGCAGTATCGCACTGTTAAGTACTCTCCGTGTATGAGCCTGATACACCTGCACCTTCGTCCCACCATGTCTTCCAATGTCACTTTGCAGCCTGCACTGCCGACCCTCGACAAGCTCGGTGTCTCTCTGCCAACTGGCATAGACTCAAACGTTATCGCATCGGAGTGGTTCCGGGCTTTCTCGCAGCATGCCCCGTCAAACGACGTGGAAGGTCTTCTTACCCTCTTTGTAGAGGACGGCTGGTGGCGGGACATGCTCGCGCTCACCTGGGAGTTTCGCTCTTTCCACGGTGCCGCAGTGATCAGGAAGTTCCTCCATTCCAGACTCGCGTCCACCAAGCTGTCTTCTTTCAACCTTGGCGAGTCCGTGCTGAGCCAGCCGTTCCCGGACTTGGTGTGGATTCAAGGCATGTTCGATTTCGAGACTGATGTCGGCGTCGGCACCGGCGTGTTCCGTCTCGTACCGCAGCCGGACGGCATTTGGAGGGCGCACAACATCTGCACGACTTTGGATGGCCTAAAAGCCTTTCCGGAGAAGATCGGCGCACTGCGCAATCTCCTTCCGGATCACGGCAAGTGGGAGGACAAGCGAGCGCAGGAGAGAGGGTTCCTGGACGAGGACCCCAAGGTCATAGTCGTTGGCGGGGGCTTGTGCGGACTCGACATTGCCGCCAGATTGAAGCAGCTGGACGTGCCGACGTTGGTGATCGAGAAAGAGGGGCGCGTAGGCGACAGCTGGAGGCGCCGCTATGACGCCTTGTGTCTGCACGACCCAGTCTGTGAGTCCGCCTGCACCGTTGGTTGGGCTTGTTATATGTAAATGTTGATGCGTCGCAGGGCTCGACCACATGCCTTATTTGCCGTAGGGTTTGCACCTCGATTTCCGCTCGTGGGCTGACAGTATTCGCAGATTTCCGCCTTCGTGGCCGGCCTACACTCCTGCACGCAAGGTCGATAAGTGCTGCCACTGCCTCATCTTTGTAACGCTCATCTATCATTCAGTTTGGGAACTGGCTCGAGTTCTATGCGGACGCTTTGGAACTCAATGTCTGGACATCGTCGACTGTCGAACATGCAGAGAGGCATGAAGATAACACCTGGACTGCTACTGTGCGGCGCTCGGACGGCACAGAGCGCAAGCTGCACGTACAGCATCTTGTGCTCGCCCTCGGATGGGGAGGGGCTCCAAAATGGCCAAACATACCTGGACAGGTTGTGTAAACCCTTCGTTACCATCAGGAGTTGCTCATGTCTTCGCACGCTTCTAGGACATGTTCGCGGGGAAGGTGTTGCACTCTACGATGCACAAGACGGGTAAGGACTTTACGGGCAAGAAGGTGGTGGTGGTGGGCACTGGTACCTCAGGTAATTCTCGTTCCTGCGTCCGAATAGACGTCGCTGAGACTAGGACGTCAGCGCACGACATTTCTGCAGACTGCTATGAGAACGGGGCAGGTTCGTGTGTCTACGACCCCATGGGCTCATGTTTTCGGCTTACGGGTTCGTGCGTAGACGTGACCATGGTACAGAGGGGTCCAACATTTGTCATCAGTTTGAAAGCGTCCACCACGATCGTCGCAGGTAACGACAGTTCTGAAATGCTGCCAATGTTTGATCGATGTTGACGTCGATAATAGGACTGTACAAGGAAGGAGGATTGCCAGTAGAGACCGCGGACCGCCTAGCCAACTCACTTCCTTTCTCGCTGCTCAAGTTCGTCCAAAAACGTATTATAGAGGACCTCACCAACGTAATAGACAAGTAAGCACTTTTAGCCGTGTTAGATCTCCTCACGTCGTGTCTCATTTCGTGACCTTTCCAACCATAAAGACCACTGTTGGATGGTTTGAAGAAGGCCGGCTTCAAGGCGTGGGCAGGGCCAGAAGGCTTGGGAATTGTGAACCTCGCCTGGATGCGATCCGGAGGTTATTACATAGGTCTGTCCACTGCGAATCTTTCCCTTGCGACTACTCACCGCTCGCGCAGATGTCGGCACATCTCAGCTCATCATTGACGGCAAGATCAAGGTCAAGAGCGACAGTCAAATCGAACGATTTACCGAAGTCGGGCTCAAGTTCGAGGACGGCAGCGTTCTCGACGCCGATGTGGTCGTCTTTGCTACTGGGTATGCACTTGCCTTCATACTATGTTTACTGATTAACCGTGTGTCTGTAGATTTGAGCCGCCGGGCAGCTGGATCGCCAAGATCTGCGGGGATGGCATTGCGTCGCAAGTGGGCCCCATCTGGGGTCTCAACGAGGAGGGGGAGGCCCGGAATGCATGGCGCTGGCTAGGTGTGCCGAATCTGTGGTACATGATAGGTGCGGTTTTCTTCCCTGATTTTTGACTAGATTGCATTTTGAACCTACGCGATGCGCATGTCTAGGGAGTGTGGCTATGGCTAGATACCACTCGAAGTTTTTGGCTCTGCGTGCGTCGTCTCTTATGGTTATTAAACCGATGCTGAACGTGAACATGATCGTGCAGAGATAAAGGCACAACTGGAGGGTCTTCATGGAACCCGCTACACAGAGTAGGAAGATTCAGTACACGAGCTATACATTTCGTTGCGTTCCACGGCCCCGTGTATGACAACACTTCTCCCTACTACTTAGTTGTGGAGAGGGGGACACAGCAGGTATGTAGTTACATTTTGAGCCTGACCATTGCGCGTGTTTTCTCCACATTGTGCAGCTAGGCTGACTGTATGCGAACGACGAGGCGAGGAAGCCAACTATGTGACGGTATTACCGTCTGACTGGCATTTGCCATTACTAAGCACACGAGAAGAGTATCACTCCTCTTGGAGTTGTCGTGGAGTCTTTCCATCGGCGGTCCCTGGCTGACCTGCTTCCAAATAACACAAGGTGATATTTTGTGTTCAGAGTCTACACATGCGCTAGGAAAGTCTATCGCTCGAATGTGTATCCTTGACCAACAAACTGAGTACGCTAGGAGCTAGCTAGATTCGTGGCACACTTGCGTTCCAACTTTCATCTATACGTGCGCGAGCGTGTACAATAATGAGTCCTTCCGCGACACGGAGGATCTACTCGTGGCGCGCCCTCATCTCAGAAAAGCAGATGCCCGTCTGCTGTGGCGGCTCATCCCCGACCAGGTCTTCTGTCGACAGTTGCAAATGCATCTTTACCTGTTCCTTTTTTCTCGTTTGCCGGCGCTCTTCCACTATTTTTGGTGCCTTGCTCGGACGTCGCGGTTTCCAAGTCTGCAGACGTGATTCGAGGCACATTTGAACTACGCGAGGTGCTTCCCCGGATGGCATCGTGTAGTTTTCAGAGCAGCTTCCCGAGGCACTCCAGGACCTGGCGATTGTAGGCTCCTCATCTGCAGAGCAGCAGGGGGGGACGCAGTGTGTCAGGTGAGAAGGTCATGTCCATAGACTTCATGCCTCCGGAAGACGAGAGTACTGCGACGGAGTAGGAGCTTGCACTCATCATGCTATGGGAGAGCGCTCGCCTTTAAAATGAGGTCGAGAACGAAGGTGTTGCCGTGAGTCTTCCATATCTGTGTTCACTATCACCCTCAATCTCATTGTATTCGAGTCGCTAGTCCGGATGATCGGCATATCCTTGATCGGCTCGTCTGGTGTCTGGGGCTGGACATGGGGGCTCAGAGTACTTAAGCTCATCTCACGGCTGCGACCATTCTTGTGCGTATATATAACACTACCTCCGATCAAAATCCGGATCTCATACCTTCCCGCGATAGGAAACTCTGTTACAGTCAGTTGCGGTTCCATTGGTGGTTTGGGAAGATCTCTGCCGACATTTATCATCCGCGCAGTCCGTGCCCACCAAGACCACACAATACTGTTTCAAAGTGCTGATTAGACCTTGCACTGAATTGACTTCTTCGCTTGACTGTGCTTTGGCCCTTCTAGTCGCCCCACGTCAGTACTAGCCGATCTGTTGCGACTGTGCAGCCGCTGCGCCGAATACGTCATGGTGAGACATTCCATTGTATTGATTCGATTGTCATCTACTGTATGTTTTCCTGATTCATCCACATTACCACAGTTCGATATCGCCGTACAGCGTCTAATCATCATTGTTGGTAGCAAACCTTACCCGTCACCCAGCAGGACCCACCACCATTCGGCACCTTCTGTTAATAGGAAGGATTCGCAGGGAAAGGTGTAACATTGAAAAGGTGCTGGATTCGTGCATACAGCCATTGCTTACTGTAATCAGCAATTTGCGCTGACCTACCGAACAGCACAAGAACGGCCAAATCGCCGATACATGTCCCGGATATCCCCGCGCAAGCTCGCTTGTATCGTACGTATAGCTTAAATATAACAGCCATGATATGACTGGAAGTGCGTCTTTGCCTAGGGCAACCCACAGTGGAGTCGCTCGAAATCAAAGCAGGCGTACCGAGGCTCCAACGCCTAAATGATAAATCAATATATCAGAACTTCATGTTGGGTATTTAAAAGTACGCTCTACTCATACACTCTGAAACGTGTATCCTCCCACATTAAAAACACACCTGTCTTTCTGGAGACCTGGGATGCCCCTCCTTTAGCCGAACCTTTGCTGCATAACAGCCTTGGCTATCGGTCATGTCTCAGGCTACGGAGATAATTCAAGATATTTCTACTATGTGACTTTTGCCTGGCATTCATCGCGTCTGGGTACTGATTTCTTGTACGTTCTGTGGCAGGCTCAAAGTCAACTATTGGACGACAGTGGTCCCAAGTGAGCACTTGGCATCTCATGGACAATTGGACATTTGTATCTGAAGTGTCGTTCTCCTCGCAGTGCTCGTCATCTTTGAGCACGCCGTTACATTGTGCCAGGAAGTGAACCTGGTGTGGCATCGGAAGATCACTGGAGCCACCATCCTGTTCGTTCTGAATCGATGGTCCAACATCGGAGTGGCCATGAGTCGGGTCATGATGATGCCAAACTTCGGGACACAATTTGTGAGCCCTTTGTCCTAATTGTCTCACAATCATCTGATGCATTATTACCAAGAGGTTCGAGTCTTGTTCTGACCTATTATATATAGGGAGACAGTCTGACGATCCACTTCCGCATAGCTGCAAGGCTGTCAATATCTTCCGCATAGGATGTCAGGTGCTCTCCTTCCTTGTATGGGCAGGTCCAGCGTGTACAGAGCATTCCGACATATGACGCTCACTGTCATGAAATGCAGTATTTTCCGCTCTTCGTGTATATGCGGTAGGTGGGCGTGACTGGCGTCCTGCCCTCATTATTTTCCTGTTATGTCTTGTCCCTGTCGTACCGTTGGTGGTAAGCCTTGGTCAAGTTGTTGCACTTTCTGGACAAGCATTGATGCAACGATGCTTCCAGTATCACACCATCATAATAAGATACACCGCAATATCGGACATCTCGGTCCTCGGTCGTAAATGCATTGGCAGCATAGACTTGCCCTCGGCCACTTACAACATGTATGCACCCTGACACTTAATGTCTGTCGAGAATGCTGATGAGCTATCTGCAGCCTATGTGTGTAGTTTTGTCTCACAACTTGTTGCTTTTCTTATCACTGTCAAGAAGGGAGGATCGTGCCTCGGGCGTGTCTAATCATGACGGACGCGATTGTGCTCGTCGTCACTTGGGCAAACACCTACAAAATCAAGAAGGATGCAGAGTGCATTGATGTCAGGCTGCCCCTTGTGACGTTGCTATTGCGAGACGGTACGTGATGTTCTAGATTCGCATTCATCCCGGGCTGAGCCAATTGCTGCCATTAGGCACCTTGTATTTTCTGTACGTTGAGGAGGGTGGCTGAGGCTTAAGTAAGGGCTAATGCGGTTGTCCTCCAGCCTACTGCTGATCCTGAATGCCATTAATATGGTGCTGGGCTTCGCCCTCCTCATACTGTCCATATGTTTTACTGATGACGTCTTCTCACAGATATATCTGTCTCATCTCCCCTCACAAATCCACTATCTATGTGCAGCTCTCGTAGGACCGTCCTTAGCCTCATCCACCCCCCGCCCGCAGCCTGCTTACTGTCATCTCAGAATGTCCTCCATCATCATCTCGCGCTTCTTCCTTAAAGTCCGCCAAGTATACCTCGCTGATGACACCGACGATATGCGCCTGTCTTTTGGGGCCTCCAGTGCCTCTGGCATGCACTTTGCCACCTCCATAACGACGTTCGTCGGTAACCTTGGCGCGCCGCTCAGTTGCAACATGTCGCGAACATCTTGTAGCGAGACCGCCACGGGCACCGGTGGCGACGGTATTGTGAATCCCACTCAGAACGATGGATCCGAGTTTGAGATCGATCCCCTAGACTACCCGCAAACAGCAAGGGTGGACCTGATGCCAATTCGGGAGGAGATCGAGCTGGTGCATGCGTGAGGGTGTCCTGTCTACATGTTCTTTACTATCTCTATCATTAATCCCCAGCCTAGGCCATGCCATCTCGCTAACTTCGCACCCACGTCTAAGCTCTTTGCGCAGCTGCGGTAATATGACTGTGAACATCGATGGACTTCCCCTATCTCACATGAAGCCGTATGTCGCGTGTGCTGTCCTTAGTGCTCTGGGAAGCCAGGATGCGATTCGCTCGTTCAAGTCCTCTTTACTTGAACGGGTAGCGTACTTCTAGCCTCGACCATGGTATCAGTTTGAAGTTTTGCATCGAGTCAATCGCGTCCTTGCCATGGTCGCGCCGAACACCTGACGTGCCGATGTGCCGACCCAAACTCAGTGTTTCCAGTCATTAGTCACCGCCACCGGGGACTTTCCCTTTGGCCCCCTACGAGGTTGCAGACTACACCAAGGGCACGAACGGCCTGCATGAATATAAAAAGTGCGCCAGATCACTGTCACCGTTTCATTAATATTGTATGCCAGTGTACCGGCACACTACTTATTGATTGTCATTCACCGCTATTAAAGTTAGTACTGTCACTATTGTCCCTCGTCTCATACAGACTATCTTTCCTACAGCTCTCGCCATTGTGAGTCCGGTCGACAGTTCAGTAGCGAATCAATACAGGGTGGAAGAGGCCGCCAGCGACCTAGATGTATGTCCTTTTTTCGCTTGCGTATTACATCCCAACTTCGCGCTGCGCGAGGTTCTTTAATCATTCTTTCTGCCTTAGACAATATATCATGCTCATTCTACAATTTCGTTATAGAATTTGGGCTAGCTATATCTTCACGGTACTATGACGGCTCTGAAGAGCGACGACGCACGTGCGTCGAATGCCTTCTGTGCCTGCTCCAGCGGGAACGTCTCTACCAGCGTCTTGATGCCATGCACCTGCACGAAGTGAATACACGCCTCGCTGTCCGCCGGACTCCCGAAGGGCCAGCCCCGTACCGTGATTCGCTTCATAATCATCGGTCCTGCAAGTCCGGCACCGTCAAGTTAGCTCATTGCACGCCGTCTCTTAACTAGCGAAGGCAAAGGCACTCACCGACCGGTAGGTTAAGATTGTGCGAGAGCGCGAGGAGGAGCAAGGTGCCGTCATTGGCCAGTGCTGGAATAAGCGCCTCTATGGCGGCAGAGTTCGACGCCGTGCACATGATCACCTTCGCGCCGCCGAGGCGCTGCAACGCCGCCGTCTGGTTTTCCTTGGAGCTGTCGACGTACTCGTGTGCGCCGAGCTCGCGCGAGACCGCTTCCTTCGCAGAGGACGTGGAGAGCGCCACGGTCTGGTAGCCCATTGCACGCGCGAACTGGATGCCGAGATGGCCAAGGCCTCTGTGGGACTGTCGGTGAGATGCACATGTAGTGGAAATGCTGTGACGTACCCGATGCCCTGCACAGCGACAAGCTCAGGGGGGTTAATGTCCATGTGCCGGAGCGAATCTGTGTACATCGTAATCAATCATTACCATTCTGAACAATCGTGCAGAAGTATATTTACTGAAGGTTGTAACTCCAGCACACAACAGTGGCGCCGCCTCCGCCGGGTCCATGTCTTCGGGCACGCTCACGACTGCCTCCGAGCGCAATGTCACGTACTCGGCATACCCACCGTCCCTCTTGATGCCTGTTGGAGGCCGAACTATTTGTCAGCTATGCATGTTTCAACCTGTACATATTGTTGCTCACCGTTGATATCTCCCTCGACGCAAGTGACAAAATCCCCTTTTCGACAGCGGCTGCAGCCATGGCAGTGTCCGCCGTGCCAGCCGCTCCCGACGCGCTCCCCGATGCGCCACTTCCGCTCGGTGGACGGGACGGCGGCGACGATACCAACGACCTCATGTCCCGGGATGCGGGGGTACGAGACGAACGGCATGTACTGACCCTTAACGATCTCATCTCTGCAGCGGAAATATAGGCAAGGTAAATAGCTAGCGGGTGCCAGTGCCAGTGCGGTGATCAAGAAAACGTACCCAGCACAAACGCCGCAGGCGAGGACCTTGACTACGACTTCTCCTGGCTGGGGATCCTTCCAGTCGACGGTTATCTTCTCGAGTGGCCCATCCTTCCTGGTGAACGCATACGCGGTATAGTTCTTTGGAAGCTGTGCGTGCATATTCATATTGTTGTTCTATACTTGAGATGGGTGAGTCTGGTACTTGTGTGGATGTAGGAAAAGCGGACTCACGTTGACAGCAGATATGTTCGTGGTTTATATCCTGAGGATATCTATGCCTCCACGCATGCTCACTCAACGTCCGTGGAGCATGTGTAATACATGATCCTCCACCCTGGATGCAGTACGAAGTAAGTATAGAAGTTGACACTGCGGAGTGCTCCTCGCAGGTCAAACTCCCTGCTTCCTGCGCAGGCACTGGCCCACATTGCAGGCCGGTGCCGATGGGCCTCAAGGCGATAACAAGAACCCGGAACTGGGTACTAGCATGGAATGATTACCCACTATATTTTTCAGGGGCAGAGGTCACGTCTAGCCATAAGGAGCAGCGAGCGGCCATAGTAGGTTGGACAGCGAATTAATGTACGGAAGCAATCTGGAGTTCACCTCAGTCTAGAAGTGAGGCTTGATCGAGAGGAGGAGGTTTCTTACACGTGTGCACGAAGAACCCGATCGTTCGCGCAAACAACTCCTCGCTTCAATTGTTCAGGGACAGGACACCACATGCTGTGCACATACATATTTATCCTTTTTCCTGATTTGTTCGCATTACGACCACATCTTATTTGGAGTAATCACGAAAGAGGCAGTTGGAATGGACAGGAAAGCCCATGTGGTGTTATGTCATAGAAGATTCAATGGGGTCGGATGACACAGCCGCACAATTGCATCCTTCCTACAAGTTAGGGCATGGGGCAATAGCGGGTCCAAGTCAGTCCGAAAATTAGATGATGTGCACGATAGCAAAGTGCACGAACTGGCGACCTCATGGACGTTTCATCACCGTCCCGTAGAGTTTGCACTGGTCTGTAGTCAATCAGACAGCACATAGCGGTGAGCGATCCCGATGGGAGATCCCGAACATACGTGATGCTCACCTCCCGCGAAGCCGTATAGTATTGCAGATTGTATCATTTGGTGAGCAAACAATTGTGTTGTTGACCTCAGGCTCAGGCTCTCGCGAGTGCTGGTCCATACAGTTCTGCAGATGAGACGTCGGAGCCGCAGGAAAGTCAACGAGCATGATCAAGATTGTGGGGATACTGAAGAAATGGTTCGGTAACAATGCCCACGCACAGTGTCTTCATCGAGCCAATGGTGTCTGTCAATATTGCAGACCCGGCGCTGTGGATGTCAATTCAATCATTGCGACAGAGCCTGGAAACACATTATTTACTGATTGCGACACGATTGCATCGCATCCCAACGAAATGAATCACGACGGACACGTCTGATGGAATTTCTACTGATAGGGCCGGCCCAGGCGCAGTAGCGTTTGGTCCACTTGAAGTATCGCCGTTCAAGAACAGCAGAACCATCAGAACGAATATGGATATCGGTAGACGGCTTGAAGGCGGACCTGTCAACGCACTCGCTAGAACCCACGTACTGGGAGGAATGTCCAGCAATGAGCATACGTCTACGTATGGCAAGACATTCTCCCTCACCTCTCAGATAAAACACGAACATCTCGGCCCGGCATGGTCACCCAGTACTTCGCCCGCATCTCAGGGAGGAAATCACATCTGCTAAATGAACACGCGTCCCAGTAAGTCGGTCTTAGGTTAGATAGGATTTCGCAAATAGATACAGCATGCACGGTGCTCATCTGAGAGAACGTTAGGCTTCGCTGCGGCTGGCGCCGACCGGAATCTTCAGATCCGCTTGTCTGCCACGCGAGCGCTCATGATCAGCGATTCAGAGGCCACCGAGGTAAGCCCGGCATGACCGTCTGGGTGCTCAAGAACGCAGTGCTGAGTGGGCGAAACCTGGTACTCGGCGCGTTCAGGTCCGCTCTTGATGCATTCTCACTATTAGTGCCCTTGCTTAACTCGGCGTGCGAGGTGGGAATCCTCGCACGGTCGGAGGTGACCTTGAATTCCCGGACACAATGTACCTGCTAAAAAACGTCCTGCTGGTTACGAGTACTAACACCTCTTATATAGTAGCATTACTGATGTTCCGACCGTCATCGCCATTGCCATTGCCGTCGTCTATCACGGAAATGAGAAGGTAAAGTACTCAATGACCGTCCTATTCGCAACTCTGCGTCGCGGTGATTCGTCTTACACTTCGTCTTTATCAACTGTTATCCGTACATCGAACAATACACCGAGCTGATGCCGATAATATCGACCGTCTCCGGCAGGAATCACGGCGTAATGACAGCCCTGAAGTGCGCCGACGCACGCGCATCGAACGCCTTCTGTGCCTGCTCCAGCGGGAACCTCTCTACGAGCGACTTGATGCCATTCACCTGCACGAAGCGGATAGTGTCCTCGCTGTCCTGCGGAGTCCCGTTCGGCCAGCCTCGCACCGTGAGCCGCCTCCCGACTACCAAAGCTGCTGGTCGGATCAGCCACCACATCTCGCCGCAACGACAAAGACACGTACCCGCCGGTATGCTGAGGCCCTGTGCGTTCGTGAGGAGTAGCAGGGTACCGTTGACAGTGAGCGCTGGGACAAGCGCCTCGATCGCAGCCGCATTCGACGTGGTGCACATGATTACTTTCGCGCCGCCGAGGCGCAGCAGTGCTGCTGTCTGGTTCTCCTTGGAGCCGTCGACGTACTCCTGTGCGCCGAGCTCGCGCGAGACTGCTTCCTTCGCAGAAGACGTGGAGAGCGCCACGGTCTGGTAGCCCATCGCACGCGCGAACTGGATACCGAGATGGCCAAGGCCTCTGTGGGACTGTTGGTGAGACAAAACGCAGTGGAAATGCTGCGGCGTACCCGATGCCCTGCACAGCAACCAGCTCAGGGGGAGTAATGTCCATGTTCCGTAGCGAATCTGGGCATGCCCCGCTCAGTACATCATAATGTTCAGAACAGACCTGCAGGAAGCATATTCACTGTAGGTTGTGACTCCAGCACACAAGAGCGGCGCGGCCTCCGCTGGGTCTATATCCTCGGGCACGCTCGCGACCGCCTCCGTGTGCAGCGTCACGTACTCGGCATATCCACCGTCCCTCTTGATACCTATCGCATTCCAAATGGACTGATCAGCGAGGCCTTCTCCAGCAGGTGCGCGTGGTGCTGCTCACCGTTCATATCGACTTCGGCGCAAGTGACGAAGTCTCCTGCGCGGCAGCGGCTGCAGGCATGGCAGTGTCCGCCGTGCCAGCCGCTCCCGACGCGCTCGCCAACACGCCATTTCTTTTCGGTGGGCGGGACGGCGGCGACAGTGCCGACAATCTCGTGCCCAGGGATACGCGGGTATGAGATGAAGGGCAAGATCTTCCCCCGCACGACCTCGTCCCCGGCGCAGACGCCGCAGGCGAGGACCTTGACGACTACCTCGCCCGGCTGGGGGTCCTTCCAGGCGACAGTCATCCTTTCGAGCGGGCCATCCTTCCTGGTGAACGCGTACGCGGTATACGTCTTCGGGTTCTGCGCAGTCATTTCGCTGGCCGGGTGTGTTCGGACGAGTGAGTGTCGAGTATTCAGCAAGTTCTGGGGGTGGACTGCGTACCCATGGCTCCTTATATACGAGGCGGGCTGGCTGGAGATCGATCATGCGCAGTTTGTGTGGAATGTGTGGCATTCCTCGTCAGAGGCCATATTGAGCAGAGACCTCGCTGCGTGCGCCCAGTGACTACTTGGCCGAGCGGATTCGCATTTATCGGGGCGCTGAGTAAAGATGCCTCCATGGATGTTGAAATCATGAGTACGTTGCTCCGATCGGGAGAGGATTGCCTACTTGTGTGCATGACAAAAGTAACCTCTCCGGTAATGGGCGATGTCATGGATAATTTGTCAAGTCACGCATGCGCCCCACGGGCCAATGCTAAGTACACCGCGACCTAGATCGGGCAGTTCTCGTTGTTCCTCCTACTATCAAGTTACTACTTGCTCATCTTCGGACGGTGAAATAAATTGACCGATGATAGAGAACAACTGGGAGTGCTTATGACACATGTTGGGTAGGCTGAGAATCTGCTGTCAGAGTAGACTCGTTGAACAATATTGCAAAGTGTACCAGAACGTCACCTGCTTTTTATGGCGGATTTTGATCGTCCTTGCGATCATGAGACAAAGGGTTGGGAATATAGTTTGATCAACTGAAGAGTCTTCGTTTTGGGCGCCGCACTAGAACATCGCAAGGTGTTGGGTGCGGGGGGGGACCTGCGCTCGCGAGAACCCAGAGAAAATGTAGGGCTGGAGTATGTAATGGAAATAGACTTGACAGAGGTGTCGTTTGAGGAGGTACGCACATGTGAAACACTACATGTGCCTGGAGAAAACATACGCTTGGCGGGTATATGAAGGGTTATGGGCAGTATACCGGTCCGAGTCAATGAAGTCCTGTCCCTCGAAGCCTACTATATTGTCCCACTCATAACAGAACGCGGGCCGTCGTAGATAATCGGGATCAATGACGGTGCGCTGTATCCATATATGCGGCATGATAACAACCCCCGAACGGAACGACTGTCTTGCATCCATAGGTTTTTCGTAAAATGGGTCCTTTCGAGCGAAGATGTAAAGAACAATGGTTTCGACATGGGAAAATGATGTCGCCAGAAATTCATCAAGACGCGCCCAGTCTGCACTTCCGAGCGCGTCGTAGTTTTCGACAATGACCTGGAGCGCAAGTGTATGCAGATCAGGCGCTGGGAGACAACTTGCAAGCATCTTGCGGATATCCCCAGGATTTGAGGGTTTTGAGTCAGATGTGTTCCTAATGACCAGAGTCTGCAGTGCTGTCAGCGGTTTGAGATCCGGTAAGTCGGCTGTACAGGGGTAAGGTGAGTTCAACATGCCAGCACAACACAATGTGTGCACGATACACACCGAAGTATGAGAAGTAAAACTGGCGCAGAAAGTGTCCTGTGGCCAGCAGTAGCCACTGCAAACCAATTGAGCATGACTCGGACGCCACAAACTGCACAGGTAAAGGCAGTATATAAGGCATAGCACGGAGCGAGATACGCATCCAAGTACTCACGGCCAATGTTTCCAGCTTCAGACCATGGGCGATTGCGAACGGATTTCTCCCAGGTTTAATCGTGCGAACGTTGGTGCACCTAAGTGTGCAAAGATGGGGAATTGCGCATACGAGACTGGCGAGATCTCCGACTGATCCAAAGGCGATATCCACCAAGTATAGCTCGGTGATAGACATCATCTCAGAGATTGCCCAGAAAGTGGGAGGAAATGGCGTCACAAGCCTGTCTTGAAGCGTGAACCACGACAACATCCACGGACCTTCGAGGCTGAGGTACGTGACCTCGGTCAATTTTCGAGCAAGAACGGCAGGAAAGGAAAAGAGTGGTTGTACCCCAACACGGCGTCCGAGTCTATCGGTGCAGGGGATTCTCAGCTCGTGTACGAGGGCATCGAGATGTGGTTTCGTGGTCAACAGCTTGGCGAATGCCATCAGTTTGGCCCTCGTTGTGAGTGTGACCGTGTAGAATATGTGGTAGCGGCTCCTGGGAAGCCATGAGCTGCAGGTCAAGGCGCATGCTCGCAAAGTAGCATGGTCCCGATGGCGAAAATACCTGCCAGTGTAGCAGCTGGCGTCGATGATGCGTTCAGCGACTTCGATAGGGAATATTGCCAGTGGCCCGAGCCGAGAGCGCGAGTGTACAAGGTGACGATCTGTCTTGTCGAACATGGCCATAATCACGGTGAACTAGTCCGACTCCCGTATGCAGACCAATATTTAGTGATCTTGGGCATCAGCAAAACGTCCGATCCCTGAGAACCCACTTAAACAGCTTTTTCAGAGCTTTAAGAACATAAGAGGCTCAACTTAAACATTAGATCCCTTTCTTAGTAAGGCTCGAAAAAGGCTCCAGAAAGTCGCAGATAAGCATTTCAGATGTGATTAAGATGCGTATATAAGTGCATGATCCAACTTCGTAAGATGAATAAAAGACAGTAGAATAGCGGATAAGTGCAGGGCGTGCAAGGTGCTCTATACGCACGGGACAATGTTCGGATCAAAGGTCAGAAGGAGGCGATTAGAATGGGGAGGATATTGCGGCAGGAACTGAAATTTGTACTCGACCTACGAGTATTCGGATCCGGGGAGGGGTCCGTCGGAGCGCATGCAGCGGCCGTGCGTACCTGCAACGCACACATTCATGGGACGGCACATTCCAATCAACGACCCTGCAAAACCTAACGCACCTCGGCCACACCCGCCTCCGCGCGCGTCGTGTTCAGCGCCGACCATGTCCTCGACGGCCGCCCGGCCACACCTTCCTCCCGCACCTCGTCGCATTCCGCTTCGTCATGGTCGGCCACGACGACAACGCTTCCAGGCCGTCGCGCAGTTCGCACGGCAGCGCCTGCAGCTGCACCGTCTCGACCTCGGCAGCTGCCTATGGGAGCTCGTGCGCGGCATACTGCCCACCCTCCCGGGCCTGCGCGTGCGCATCGCACACCTCCTCCGCGCGAACGGGACGCGCTCACACACGCCACCCTCGCCGCGCTCCCCATCACCACCGTGGCGTCTGACCTGCCCATGGTGCGTCCGGCACCCGCGTGCAATTGTTCGTCTCTGACCTTGCAGCGCGCCGCAGAATGAGTACGCCCCGTCCTTCGAGCGCTTCCCCCCGCTCGTGCTGCATCACCTGCACATCCATGCGAAGCGGCGCCCGCAGCCCGTCATCATCCACAGGTAGGTTCCTTTCCTTCCGAATCACATCGTCAGTGCTCCTTTAAGAAAGGCCACTACTGTGAGGAGCCCAGCTACGTGATCCCATCCCTCCCCTCGTAGACCTTCTGCGTAGCCTGCCAGTGTAGAGGGGAATAGGTTGCGATTAGGACCAATAGGGAAGCACTCACCAGCTCAGACATGGTGTCCTGCGGTGTTACAGGATATGGGATATCAGTCCTGAGGGACATTTCATCCCAGATATCCTGCCGGATGGCGACAACGTCAAAATCCGAGGTATCTCATGGGTTGGGGAGGGTCCCCATGAAGTCGAGGTAAGTTCTGAGCAAGTGCGAGGAACGAGCGCTGAGCACGCGTAGAAGGTTATATATGCGTGGATTAGTCAAGTTGTGGAGCGCGTCGACGTCACTCGCCTCTTCCTCCGCGGACGACAACTGCTGCTCTCCCCAAATCCACCACCAGCATCGTACTTCGAACTTCACATGTCACAGCTTATGCTTTGGTCCGCCTACCACTCCTTATGTGCTAGGACACTCTCTCCCACCCTTCCATCTCGCCCGCTCAAAGTCTATCTGGTTCGGCGGCCAACGCGTTCACCGTAACTCCGCGGCCTGCAAGGCCGAGTCGTGACCCGCGAGTGCTCACCTGCCCCCACAGCTCGGTTTAGACTCCCCTGCACAGGTCCAGGCTGACATTTCAGGCCGGAACTCTCATCCGGCTTGTCCGCGTTTTCGCCCACACGCTCGCAACTTGCAACGCAACTGCTGTGACCAGGACTTTCGACTCACACGTGCCGCCGCCAGCACGCATCACTATCGTAGTATGTCCCACATATTGCGTACATATTCAGAGAGAGAGAGTTGTGAACTTCCCCCAATTGGCCTCAATGACAATGTATAGAATTTTTTGTGTTCCAGCGCGGGTGAGTGCCCCCCCGAAATTCATGCAGGCTGACTCGTTCGATGTGTCCGCAGCTTCTATGTCAACAAATACGCTGACCACCACGCGCACGAGACAGCTTTTTAGACATGTACTGTACAGCAGGATCTCTTGTTTCTCACTTCATTCCTTACAGTCTTATACTCATACGAGCATCTCTGAAACACTACTTACTTTCTGAGCTCGGACTTAATCTTTGAATGCTTCAAATCAAAAAGCATTAAAGTTGAAAAGCTTCGGAATAAGACTGCTAAGTATTATAAGACGGAACTAAGGTTGTTCTAAGACATTGACGTTTTGCTGATGGGGAGGGAGGGAGGACAATCACAATGAACGTGAGCGACCGACTAGCTTGGCGCCGACCGCCGTAGGCGCTCCCAGTCAGTCGACTAGGGCCGCCACTAGATCCAACTGCTATTTAGTACGCTGCATCCTTGTCATATTTCGTTTGGCCGCTCTACAGCTCGTGTGAGGTCACTGAAGTGCAAGCCGTTCATATCGTCTCCACCAGAAGCCTTACCAGCTGCCATTCTCTCGATGGCTGCTTGAACGCAGGGATACCTTCGCGAACAAGGTTAGAAGACGGTGTCTCGAAAGTCCTGACTGTGCAGTCGTCGTTGTCTTTTTAGATTAGAAGGCGTGAAAATTAGTTGGTGGGCGATACATACTCTGCAGGTGAGCATTCAACACTTGAGCCAGTTGTGTAGAGCCAAATATGTTTTCATTACGAATGACTGCTCTTCCACCCCGTAAGCAAACAGGTGTACACGAAAGCAATACATCTTGAATATGGTCGCACCGAGTGAGAAGCGATTGTTATGGCACCCACGCCGGGAAAACAGGTTTGTAGTGGGCGGGGGCTCCCAGATTACGCTGTATGAATGGATGGCAGAGCCCTCGCAGATCAAGCATGTCACCTCTCAGCTCGATTTGTCCCTCATGAAGGTATCGCCATTATTCATGATTGCACATATTTCAACCATTGATAATTTTACAGTGCTTCACTTGGTCTCCCGATGCTTCGTTCGACGATCTCATTGCTGTTGGTCTGAGCACCGGCCGCGTCGACCTCATGCGCCTTGAGGCGACAAAGTACGCCCGTAATCATGTTCTCTCCAGTGGGCCTGCCGTTTCACTTCCGGTTCGTAATTCCCGCTCTTGCAACGCCTTGGCTTTCTCTCCCGTGGACACTGCATGTCTCGCTGCAGGCCTCGATAAAGTTCGCAGTGATTCTAGTCTCATAATCTGGGATATCCATACTTCCACGCCTACCCTCTCACTTAGCCCGTCCAGCCCAACTTCTTCTGGACATGCTTCCATCGCACAGCCTACTGTTCGCCCCGCGCCACAGATACCTCGGGGAGAAGTCGGCGCGCGTGCCGATCCTCGCGTTTGGCAGCTACATGCACCTGCTGATACTGTCGCTTCCTTGGCATTCCTTCCAGCATCACCTACACAACTCCTTGGGGGAATTTCTCACCGCTGGCTACGCCTCTTCGATCTCCGCACACCGCTCATCACGGCGTTCGGTGTAGCAAGTAAGGTTCAAAGCATCGCGACGGATCCCTTCGAACCTAACCGCATCGGCTGCGTCGGGGAGGGCGCTGTGACAATCTGGGATGCACGGCGTCTGTTGTCGCCTCTATTGACATTCACGGAGAGAGATGCGGGAGCCGACGGCGCACGGCCACGCCCCGGTGCTGTCTTTGCGACAATGGAATTTTCCAGCACTCGCAGGGGCGTGCTTGCCACCCTTGAGCGCGACGCGACCCACGTCCGCTTCTGGGACCTCCAGCAAGCCGAGATCTGCGAACTGCCGAGTCTGGAGGGCAAGCGCTCGAGGGACTCGTCGCAGTCTGGGAAGGCGACGCGTTCGTGGACGAACCCCTCTAGTATGTTGCCATGGACGGGCTCCTCTACTGGTTCGAGCCAGGCGTCGCCAGCGAGGGTGCCAGGCGAATCACAGGCCGTGTCATACAACCTGGTGCTGTCAAACACGCGGAGGACGAAGAGCTTCCATAAGACGCTCTCCTCGTTCGCGCTCGTCCCCGGCGCCACGCATGCGCTGACGTCGGATGTCATGGTCGTCAATAAGGAGGGCGACCTAGAGCTGTACGCCGTGCATGACACGCCGACGCACACGCCTTGGAGCGCACGCGGGGACCTCGCGGTTGGTCTCGGCCGCTCGTACCGAGTACTTCATGGTTTCCACGAGCTGGAGCCTCCACCGGAGCCTTGGGACATTCCGATTCCTCCGGCTGTGTCTGTTCCAGGGTCTGTGGCGCACTCGACCGACAAGCGCCGCACCCGTGAGGAATCTGCACCGCGAGGACGCTCGGGGAATGTCCGTGGTAGTGAGTCGCCTGCCCCGATGTTTGGCAGAGGTGACGAGGATGGCTTTCCCGCGCTCCCTGTGAAGGCCCCGACTAATTTGGCTGCGACGCGTCCTGGAAGGACTCGCACGTACAGCCCCGCAGCTCTGCGGAATCTGCACTTCGAGCATGCAGCAGTGGCGAAAACGGACGCTGTTCCTGTGCCGCAGGCGCCTGTTGCTGTCAATGGCAGTCATATCTTGCCGTTGAATGGCGGAAGTACCAAGATCCGACAAGGGCATACTCGTGCCAGTTCTCGTCATGTGCGTGATGGCTCGATCCTGCGGAAGTCGGCGATGGAGAAGACCATGCAGCACCTTGTGGAAGACGACATATCCATGACAATGCGACGGCGGGTAGTCCAGGGCTACGGACTTAGCAGTGTGAGTCGACGATCGTGTCATACAATGACTCAGATCAGGCTTAATCTTCTCTCAGCATCTTCATAATTCAATCGTCGCTCATGAAACCTCTCCTGACGATCCGACTTTGACGGAGCTGTGGCTCTGGGTGCACCGTACGTGTATGTAGCAACGTCGCTATACGTAGCTGATGCTTATCTCCAGACGCTCAACAGTTACTTGCTCTCCCAAATTCTCGGTTGGAAGGGTACAACTTTGCCAATCATGGCCTGCAAGGTATCTGGGATGGCCTGCGCGCAGTACCACAACCGCCTCCGGCTTCCACCCCGCGCATGACCGAACGCAACACCCTTTTTGATACACCAACCATGACAACCAACGCCCTTCCCCCAGAACCTCATGCAACACCAATTGCTCGACATAACAGCCGTCGGAGCCAAGTGACCACAGCAGCTATGTCAGAAGATTTCCTCGCCGCAATTGCTACACTCAATGAGCGCAGCGGTGCACAACTAGTGTGGAGACCGTCGGCCCATACAATCCGACTTTCTCAAAGGCAACTCGCGCTGCAGCTGTGTGGCTGGAGTCTGGCAGAGGATGACCTCGCGCTCGCAATCAAAAGGTAGGAGGGTCTGTCAAAAACCAATCAACCTTCCGGCTGATGATACGGCTGAGATGGGAGAAGGAAGGCAGACATACCCAGGCGGCTTGCTGGTTATCGTTCACCGAGCAGTATAAGCAAGCGGTGGAGCTCCTGATGCGAAGTAAAGGTACAGTGCTCAGCGCTACGTCTCAGACAAAATCTGATTGCGTTATTTTATGCAGATGAATCACACCACATGATGTCAGGCATGCTTGCTGCCTTGACACCAGTGGCCGGTACTGCATCAAAGAACCAGGAGTTGATCGAGCACTGCGAGCGACTTATTGTTCGCCTTCAGGACCCATATCTTCGTGCGATGCTGACGCACCTGACCGTACGGGAATGGTTCGAGGTCTTACAGGAGGACGCGCTGCCTTTGCGTGAACGCCTCGCCATCGCGATCCAGTTCCTTGACGACCGCGAGCTCTCTCGCTACCTCCGACGCGTCACCGAGCGCTGCTGCCACGACGGCGACATCGCGGGAATTATGGTGACCGGGCTGACCGCCCCAGGGATCGACATCTTGCAGGCGTACACAGACATCACGGGCGATGTGCAGACAGCTGCAATACTGGGTGCGCTGGCCCCTGCCCATGCGCACGACGTACGCGTAATGCGCTGGCTCGACACGTATCGTGATCTACTTGACGGCTGGCAGCTGTTCCACCATCGGTGCCAGTTGGACGTCGACCGTGGTAGGCTCCTGCAAGATGCGGTCCAGTACGGAGACGTGCAGCCTTTCGAATGGGCTCCGAAGCAGGTCCTCATCCGCTGTAATTACTGCAATAAGCCGATGGATCCGCCGTTCTCAGAAGCCAGTAACCCTCGTGTATGTCCTTCAATTGTTACATCTTCAGCCTACACTGGTTCTAATTTGCGGATGCAGGCGACAGCGTGTCCGCACTGTGGAAAGCCGTTGCCACGGTGCTCTATCTGCTTGATGACGTTGAGCATAGTGCAAGACTCGTCTCGGCATGTTACGACGCACTCCGATCCCAGAGGTAACTCGCGCCTATCAGGAGGAATACTTGTGGCTGACTCCCTGCCTGTAGATTCGATCGACGATGCACTTGTATTCTGCCAGACGTGTCGCCATGGCGGACATGCGTCGCATATACTCCAGTGGTTCTACGGCGAAGATAGCTCACGAACACACGGAACATGTCCTATCGCCGGATGTGACTGTCGCTGTGCGGACGAGTTTTGAGTTTGGCGGAGACGGACGCAAAATCTGCATGCCACAATCTTCAGATATCTAGGGTGCCTTGTATTGCAATATTGTGAAGCACACTGCGTGTTTCGAGAGTGCTCATACGCGTAGTCTTGGGAACGTCAAGCTGTACGACTCGAGTACAGATTGTCCATATTAACATGACGCAGTGGTTGACTACTAGGTTATCTCTCGAGAAATAATCCCAATATGTTTCATGCAGGGCGATATGATACCGAGGGTGAAAGGCGAAAGGCGTACAGCCCCTGTACGCTATATACTCTCGTCGCAGCTGGTGGTACAATGAAATGAGTAGGCGCCGGTCGGCGCCGATGTGTAGTCACGTGCCTAGTCAAAGTACTGGATTTCAACATGAAGTTGTGGCCACTTCGCTCTATATTGTAATCGTCCTCCCTCCCTCCCCAAGATCACTATTGGTCTGTCTACGGGAGACTGAATTCGCTCGGCACGTCTATATCTTTCTCACTACGTGCACCGTCACTTTACCAATGCCTCACCACCCTCTTCTCAACAACTATGATGTTCTTGCCGAAGTCTTCCGATACTTCGATCCCTATCCGGACTCTTCCCTGAAGGTAGACAAACGGAGCCGCAAGACATTGGCACAGTCCGCTCGCGTTTGCAAAACTTTCGCCAATCCTGCGCTCGACCTCTTGTGGAAGACACTAGAAACTTTTGAGCCGCTGCTCAAAGTTTTGAACATTCATGGAACGTGTTGCTTTGGTCGCGTGAGTTGCTCGGTAATACCGTTCTTTGTACGAATACTAACGGGTATCGTTCAGTCCGACCCCTCGACTACGGAGTTGGACCGACTTCGGCAGTACACTCTACGCATACGCAAGATCAAGCACTGTTCCGAACTCGGACATCTGTACCACTACGTGTTGTTTACTCTTTCTGACCGGTATGGCTGGAACCCCAGCTTACCTGGCCTGGTGTCCCTTAGTTGGGATCAGTTGACAGCATTCGACCCAAGTCTCTCGATGCTCGCCTCACCATCCCTTCGTGAACTCCACATAGCCTTCCCATCCGGCACCTTTGCGTTCATTCGATATGTGGCAGACGGACATCAACAAGACCCTATCGGTGGACTTCTGCACGCTGTATTCTCCAGAACGCCGTATCTCCAGAAGCTTTCTATCAGCGGCTATATGCACTCGTCCCCGCTGTCATCGATACTGGGGCTTCGACATCTTCGAAAGATCGCATTGAAGGCGCCCTCATACCCCGTTGACTGGAGTACATTCTGTGCACTCTCCGCGATGGAGAATCTTGTCGACCTCACCACACCCATTGAATTCAATGAGGGATACCACGAAACCACTCCGGGAGCCACATTTTCGGTGTTGTGTCGCGTGGAGTTGGAGGGCACCATTCTGGATCTCTCACGCGCTCTAATGTTGATAACTTCCACGAATCTGGAATCTCTCAAGATCTGCGCCCGTATCACCTTCGCAGATAGTATGTCTGATTTCCACAATCTTGTCGGGACGTTGAAGAGGCTGGATTGGACGTCATCCTACGCTGTCGTGCTTGATGTCGTTACTTTCCAGATTCCTGCGATACACGAACAAATAGCAACGCTCATACGTCCTTTTCTGCATTTCGACAACCTCACCTATCTCAGCGTCCGGACACAAGCTCGTCCACTTCTATGGGATGAAGACCTATTGGAGATGGCGAAGGCCTGGCCACAACTCGAGAGTCTGGAAGTGGCACCGAAGACATCCGACTGTACCTATGGGATTCTCCCCTCCTTCGACACTATTATTAAAGTGACTCGTCGCTGTAGCAAACTACAGAGCTTGCGGGTCCCGTTCTCCATCGACATCCAGGCACTGGTATCTCAAGAAATGCAGCTCAGAGACGCTTTTCCGCACAGCCTGCGGTTCCTTGATTTGGGGCTACTTTGGTTTGACCTCACGGAGTTTGCCAAATCCAAGCCTATGGTGATAGCCAGGATCATGGATCGACTGTTCCCCAACCTCGACATCGAAACTTGCCGAAAAAGCATCGGTAATTTGGATTCTTTCGGCATATTCGACCCGCTAGTGTCACAAAGACAATGGACTAGTATCATGCTTGCCTATATCCAGGATGACAGAGGGAGGAGGGCAGCCACTATCGGCATACCTTGACTATCGCCGAGTGGTGGATGGATTGGGTCGAGGGGTACTGTACACAGTACGTGCTTCTGTTGTCACGGTATGTTCAGTTGAGACTGGATCAGTGCCTGTACTGATGCTGGCCATCAGAATAGATTCAACAATTCGTGAAGTCTCTTACGCTATCTTGGGAACTAGTCAACACTTCAATGTAACATTGTCTTCTTAGCTTCGACGCCGTGAACGGGTCGCAGATGTTATACTACAATCCTGGGATCAAGGATAATTTGCAACGCGTGTCCGCCGTGACGCTAGTATTCCACACAAGTCCAGAATAAAAGCCAAAGCTATTCGGTACGATTATTCTTGGGCAGACGTTAATGGACCTTTGACCTCTGCTTCATATCGGATTTTGATCGCCACTCGCGATGTCTTTGTCCTTTGTCATCTCTTTGTCCCCTTGCTTTGTCTCTCGTCTTTGGCATCGTACAAGTACAAATACTGTGCTCTAGCTTCTATCAATGCGTCGTCTTCGTTCCCTCTCGCCTGCTGTACAATTGTCTGCGATATCCGGAGGCGTTGACTCGGCGCTACCGCCCTTCGTCTCCTTACAATTTGGTATCGCCGCCGCCGCCACCACCACCATCAACGCTACCACAACCGGCATCACCAGATCTCAAAATGCCTCACCATCGTCTGCTCGAGATACACGACATCTTGTGCGAAATATTCAGGCACCTCCCTCCTCGACGTCACTTGTCCGAGGTCCTGGATGCACAGAACTGCGTGACACTAGCGAGATCCGCCCGCGTCTGCAGGGCGTTTACCGATCCTGCGTTACGTGTCTTGTGAGAGAAATGTGGAAACCTCGAGTGCCTCTTCCAGATTTTGTCTTCGAGTGCCGTGCGGGGCAACTTGAATCTCGAGAACCCTTTTCAAAGCTTTGTGAATTCAATCACATCATCAATATATTCCGCCAACTGATATCCTGACAACTAGATTATGTACACAGATGCAATACGTCCTGATGGTTTCGAACGGTTCAAACAATATGCCCGCTACGTCCGTGAAGTCGACACAATATCGACCAATGTCTGCCCTTCCGTTTTTCAGCATCTGGAAAGGCTGAATGGCGGAAAGCCTCTACTCCCAGGACTGGCATCTCTTTTGTGGATCCAGCAGTCAGCATCAGATGCAAACCTCATTGCTCTTGCCTCGCAAACAATCCTCGCCCTTCGAATTCAGTTCTCGTTCGACTACATGTGTTGTAGCGCGTCTTTCTTCGGTGGGTCACCATCTGCGATTGTCTTCGCCACCGCCACAGTCCTTAGAGACTTCTTCTCTCGCTCCCCGTTTCTCCGGACACTGGAAATATCTTGTAATCCGCATCCTTCGATCCTATACTCGATGTCCACTCTACGACATCTTCGGAAAATACACATTTCCGATTGCATTGTCAATTTGAATATGTTCCACATTTTTTCCGAGATGGAGAACGTTGAGGAACTTAGCCTTGTTGATATCGCGGTCGACAGCTTAAACAACGATCCCTATATTTCTCCCGCGGCACACCCTGAAGATACATTTCCCGCGCTGCACTCCTTGGTCCTAACGGCATCAATACCGGATCTCGAAAAGGCCTTGTCAGCAATAAATTCTCTATGCCTAAGGCAACTCCTAATCTGTGTCCGTATTGAAGACGATGCCGGCCTCGGAAGCGTTGTTTCCGATTTCCACGACGTTATTCACACCATCAGTTCAAAATGGTCATCTACGCTTTTTGAGGTCAAGCTCGACCTCCAAATCGAGGACAAGCGAACAATGGATCTTCTTCGACGTCTCCTGCATCTACACGAGCTCGTTACGTTCGACCTGCAAGTGAAGTATCCTCCGCGTCTCTCGAATGACGACATCTACGAGCTGGCAATCGCTTGGCCACAACTCAAGACCCTCCGGGTATCAGCCGGCTCGTGGTACGGTAGGCCCGATCATGACTATATCCCTTCCTTCAACACTGTCATCGAGCTGGCGCGTCGCTGTCCCCAGCTGAAGACACTGCACCTTCTGTTCTCCCTCGACTTCGCGGAGCTCGTATCCGACAACCGGCAACACCAATCTGTTCCCTTGCAAAATCTACAGTATATTAACGTGGACCAGCTCCGTATAAAACCTTTGAGGGCTGGGGACAATTGGCTTCCAGAAGTGGCCAAGATATTCCATGGACTCCTTCCGAACCTGGACATCAACTACGCCATGGACTTTGTTCGTCGACCCGACGATCCTTTCTCTGATTTCGAAGCTCAGTGGGAGGATCGGAGGTGAGCGTCCTTATAGACCTTCTGAATGCAATCGGAGACGCGAGGGGAGTGCCAGAAAGCAGTGAAAGGCATATACCGGTACATCTGGCACACTTCACTTCCGAGTCATGGACCCCTCCCTGGATCGACGGGCCGTTCGGCGTCGCCTTGGCGTACGATGAGACATTGTAAATGGGGTTTTTTGTTGCTGAAATTTAGACCCTTTTCGTATGTATGCCTCGGAAGTAAAAGAGGCTATATGACGTTGCCCAAATGCGGCGAGCAGTGTACACTGCTGGTAGCACGTGGCTGCATATCCGAGTCGCAAAAATGAAGTAGCCGTTCACCGTCACGCTCATTCTCCTCCATGCACGAGGGTGGTTCATTCCTAAGCAATAGCTGCAACGTCGGAAATGCAGCGATTTCTCAACAACTACGATGCTATCTATGAGGTCTTCCAGCACCTCTCCCACTCGAATGCTCTCGACTCGGATCGCTTGAATCGACAGGTCTTGGCTAGGGCAGCTCGTGTCTGCAGAGCATTCTCAGCACCTGCACTGGATGTCTTATGGAGAGAGCCCGAAAATCTGTTGTCTTTATTCAGGGTCCTACCGTCATTGGAACGAAAGGACGGTACGCGAGATAGTGCCTATGTGAGTCTTTGTTGTAGTCTGGTTCTGACATTAACTCAGCTAGCGAGCCAGTTCTTAAGCAGTATACCGTCCTTGCACAATATCATGCGATTCCAAGACTATGCACGGCGCGTACGTACGACGTCGCATTTCAGTGACGGCAGGTCACTCGACCCTTCTGTGTTTTTCACGGTCGCTCATGCGAACGGCGGGGACACTCTCTTACCATCGTTGCAGACGTTGACCTGGAGGCAATCCTACCCCTTCGACAATACACTTATGACACTCGCGTCACCATCCCTCCATTGCCTCAGAATCCATGTCACAGGCCTTTCCATAACTGCCTCACGGGAACCACAAACGGAACAAAACTTCAAACAGTTCCTACACGATGTGTTCTCGCAGGCTCCATATCTCCAAGAACTTTGGATACATGGTGTCTTTTCGAAGTCGTTAACACCAGTAACAGAACTCCGCCACCTGCAGAGTCTAGCGGTTGGTGGGACCATTGACTTGGGTGTCTTCCGTGCAATATCTGTGATGGATAACCTGATCGAGCTCAATATCACCGTCGATTTTACCGACCTCGATCAAAGGACGCCCGACGAACGTCCCAACGGGTTTTCAGCATTGCAGGCACTGAATATATGCGGTTCATCATCACACCTCGAGCGAGCCGTATCCATTATATCCTCTTCCCACTTACATTCTGTAACTATCCGCACATTATGGGAGGAAGACCGTGCAAGCCACGTCGGTTTTCTTCCTGCTATATGTTCGAAATGGTCTTTATCCTTGTCCCATATCGCTCTCACCGTGCTTTTCGACATGCCGCCACTTGACCATGCGCCCAGTCAGCTTACGATGGATTATCTCCGGCCCCTTCTAACCTCCCACCGATTGTGCACGCTCACTTTCGAGAGCAATTATGCACTCTCGATCATGGACCGAGACGTTTTGGACATGGCATACGCTTGGCCGACACTCGAGATCCTCACCGTCCGCACCTTTTCCACAATCGGTAGCAATGGCCATGCTCCAGAGTGTGCCGTTCCCTCCTTCCGGTCCATAATTGAATTGGCACGCCATTGTCCTAACCTGCATCGCTTGTCTCTATCTGCAACACTGGACTCCCAGGCGCTACTCTCTTCTCGTTCGCAGCCCACTACTCTCGTATCGCACAGCATGCGGAGTCTCAACTTCGAGCAGATCATGCTGAGCGTCGCATCCTCGCAGGTGGTGCAGCTCGCGGATTACCTGTTGAGCATCTTCCCGAATCTGGACCTGGATGGAAACAGCGTGTCGTATCACGCATACCACGCCCCTCAGCAGAGACTTGTCGAACTACGTGCTGCCTTCCGTGCAAGGCGGGATGGGACGGCATTGCCTGGATGTATGTTGGCACGATGTGCTTTGTCCCGCGCTTGAGGCTAAATATATTTGTTCAGTTTTCAGCAGGGTACTTAGCTTCCTTCCTTGATACACCGTTGTCGACGCGCAGCATCGCCACATATCCTGACACAGGAGTCAACTGCGTTACTTCACTCTCCTATTTACTCTCTTGCCACACTCAGCCTGAGACAGGGGTACACCGTTCAACGAATATACGCGAGTTCGGCACATCGAATGCGACTTCTGCGGAAGCTTCTCGGGGCGGCTTTTGGGAAGAAGCGAAGTATGATCCGTCCGAAGTTTCCGAACCGAGGCTACGACGCCCAAGATCAAATCACTGACGCCCAAAATCTTTTTCATATTGGGCATTCGCAAATACTCCGATACGCTCTATTGGGTTCAGCCAAGAATGTCGCCCTGCTGATCTCGGGTTTGTTGAGTTTCCGAACCAGCCGTTCGGATGTCAGTGAACGGCCCAGTCTGAAACTAGGCTCTTCACTGTAGAGGCGCGCGTGCTGTTCATCGCTACTTACGCGAACGCTGTCCATATGCATTGCTACATATAAGTACGAGGGAAGGACGTCGTCGCTATCTGTTGTGCAAACCATCTTTCTCTTGCAAGTTTATTGGGGACTCAAGTGAAATATCATCTAGGGCCCGTGAGTCTCATCCCGTCGAAATTCTCGACACCCTGACCGGTTGTGCACTGCAGATGGAATCAGAGACTCGGGGTCGAGCTCCCCTACCATTCTTAACTTATTTTGTCCTCCCAAACCTTGCCCTGTCATGTGTTATCACCTTGGGTCTGCCGTTTCCAGCACGCCTGGCGGTATTTGCAGCCTTCACCTGTGTCACATTCCGCATCGTGACCATGTTCACCATGTCAACGGGAGACGCTACACAAGACTACCCCTTTGGCCTCGCCTTCGTGTCTGCGCTGTTTAATGCATTCCACCTGCTGTTGTTGTCAGACCCCTTGAAGGAGTTCCGACACGAGACTGACACTGTGCCTCCGACCGACCTTCCAATTTTACGCCGCGTGTATTGGGCATCGAGTGTTGTCAATAACGTCCGCGGTGTTGGATGGAACTACCAGGTTCTTTCGCACTGCACAGCAACCTCATCTATTACTCATTTGGTGTATTGCCAGGTCGCACATCTCCCTCCTCCGCCCACAGACACCCGACGGGCATTCTTCATCGGGCGACTGTATCGCATCGTATGGCTCTACTTCGTTATGGATGCATTGCAATCGTTCACACTTTACATCCTCAACCCGATGTACCTCCCCGAAGGCGGCGACGCATTACCTCTAACCGCGCACGGCTATATATGGCTTTGTGTCAACATCGCCTGCCGGTGGCCCTATGTTTATTATCTCTTCTTACTACAACAATCGATGCTTGCCGTGGTACACGTCGCCCTTGGCCTGTCCGAGCCTCGACACTGGCCGGATGTCTGCGGATCCTGGCTCGACTCGTACACACTCCGGCGATACTGGGGGTAAGCCTGTCCACCGAGTTGTGCAAGTGATTTACTCACGCCCTCCCGCAGTCGCACATGGCATCAGCTGCTTCGTCGTGTGAGTGCCGTGCATGTATATTCTACTCATACTGATATTCGCCACCGCTAGCAACTGTCTGCCGTCGGAAAGTGGTCCTCCCGCGTGCTGGGCTTCAGACCCGGGTCGTGGCAGTCGTCCTACACCCAGCTGTACATCGCGTTCATGCTCTCTGGGTTCCTGCACATGGGCGGCGACGCGATGCTGGGCAAGGGCACTTACGGTGAATCGTTCTGGTTCTTCTTCGCGCAGGCGCTCGCGATCACATTCGAGGACGCGGTCATCGGCGCTGCGAAGAGGGCAGGTGTCCGCTTTCCGGTGCCGGTGGAACGTGCGCTCGGATATATCTGGACGTTTGCGTGGGGATGCTACTCGTTGAATGTCTATCAGAACTACATGCTCAGGATCGGTCTCGGAGTGCCTGGCGCAGTGCCGTTCTCGCCCATCATGGCGGTGATTCGCCGTCTTCGTATGTAGGCATTTTGCGTTAGATACTCTTGTTAGCGGTTGCACTAATGTCATATTTCTGTGCGTATCTGCGATACAAGGGCAGTCCGAGTTTATACTTCAACAGTCATCCCTTTCAGTGTACAAGGACACATGTGTTCCGAGTGTAGTTGCAGAACTCTCAAGTGATTTGAGCATCCCTTCAGGGACATTATGTCAAGCGCAATGATATAAGTAACGAACAACCATTATTACAGGTCTCCAACCTGGTGCAAGTTTGGTAGGATCAAAGTATACCTCAGAGACGTATCGTGTCAGGCATCAGTCTACAAATCACTGTATAACGAAACTTGAAGCGGCAGCTCGGGTAGCTCGCTCTCTTTACTGGATGTCGAATACCTGATTCCTGCCATGTTCCAGTAGATCGGTTTCTCTACCCCAAACACGAAGGAGGGAGGTAGGCCCGCCAAGACGACCTTTGCTCAGATGACGCCATCAATACCATCTCGATGCAAGGAGTCGGAAAAAGCGTTGAACGCATACTCATCTCAAGTTCAGCAAACTTGACACCGCTACAAATATCTCGGATCAGCGCAGGACATGGGGAAACATCGAGAGAAACCGGCACACATGCAGCTTCTCTGCCCGCCCAAGAATGTGATACTGTGCACAGAAAACGATCAATCAATATCGAGCAACGAGAGCAACAAGCTATGAACACGCCGCTGTCGGACTCACGTATGCGAGTACACACTAGGAACGCGCGCCTCGGACACAGCACTGGGAAGCGGGGAAAGCCAGCGCTCCGGCTTCCATTCAGACGCGTCGTCTCCCCAGACAGCCTTGTCGCGATTCCAGCCGAGAGTGCCTAGGATGACCGTTGTGCCACACGGGACGGCAACTTCTGAGATAAGATCCCCATTCAAACCACGGATGGGCTCTGAAAGAGGCAATATAACGTCTTTGACAGCCCTGCATGAGAGTCTGACTGTCAAGTTGAGAGAACATGACTCGGGGAACCATGACATACTCGCGGGACATTAACGAAATCATGGGGTACCTACAAACCAAATCCGGTGGGATCAGCTACCTGTAGCTGGAATTGATGAACAACGCCACGTACATTCTCAGCGACTCTCGACATACAGCGTCCAAGAGCGGGAGCTGCATCAGTTTGTCGTATGATAGGTCTTCGTCAGCCGCACGTGCTGTCATGATTTCCCTGCGCAGGCGTATCTGGACGTCAGGATGGAGTGCAAGGAGTTGCAGGATGCGAGCGAGCGTGCTGGATGTTGTATCAGTGCCTGCAAATAAAAGCGTCCTGTTGAAGAGACATTAGGTTGAGGAAACAGCAGGCGGCGAAGTACGGTGTCTTACGACATCTGAGCGACGAGTTCGCTTTCCGGGAGGCGGTCTTCTTCGGCTGCTTCCATGTTGGCTTCCACTGTGAACATGCTCAGGGGATACGAGAGACCAGAAGAGAATAGTCATACTGAGGACGCTCATGATATCTCTGCCCTCGCCGACCTGCCGCATGACAGCTTCGTCTCCCCTCTCGAATGCAGTCTTCTTCGCGCGATAGATCGCATTCGCCGTCCCATCCATAGTGTCCACAATGGTCTTGAGTTTCTGGAGTCCCTTGTGTGGTATGAGATCGAGGATGCGACGTCGGATGCTTGCAGGCCCCAGCTTGTAGACGTAAGGCAAGCTCGTGCGCAACACACCGAGATCCATGAGTGCGGGTCTGTGAGCACGGTTAGGCGAACAATGGCATACGAAGCACGGCACGCACATGTACGCCTTTAGTGCGACCGCGTAGGGGTCTTGCGAATCTCTCGTGAACGGGTCGAACGAGTACCCAAGGCCGCCTTGTCCTATCAATTCGAGTGCAGCGCGGCCCATCCATTTGAGCATGTCGATTTCGTGTGGGCCATCGCGTTCTACGCGAACTCTGATCGCATCTCGAAGCTGTACGTCCATTGCTTAAGACAAAATAGTCGAGCAGTGCGTAGAAGACACACACCTTCCCAACAACGTCGTAGAAGATCGGCAATATGGAGCGCATTCGGTCTACTTAGAACACAGGGTTCAGCAGCTTGCGCTGCTTGCGATGGTGTTGCCCTGCGCAAATTCAGAGATCGTCCATAGATATACTTATTATGGACAAACCCTCAGTCGACAGGACTCCTTGGCCGAAAATCAGCGTGTTTAACCTGCCAAAGGTCAGGCGCTGTGAACTGGAGCGAATTCGGAGGACGCACGCAATGAATTCGGACTGTTCCTGGTATGAGAGCTGGTCTTGTAGCATGATGCTGTGTAGCGCCTTCGCGTCATACACATAGAGAAATGTGCTCTGGAAACTCGTCAGCGGTACATCAATGGTCTGCTAGATACCGGACCTACGCCGAACATGCCCCCGAGCTTGACGACAGGCCCATACTCCTGTGCGAGCTTCTTATTGAATTCCCAGCCGTGTCTGGAGAAGAGTGCCGGGATATGGCCTACGGCCATTCAGTTACAGTAGTACTGACAGACCATAAACCAAATGGAAGCTTACCTGTCCAAAACGATGCGGGCGGAGGCCCAGGAATGTTGCTTAAAGAATTGCTACGGGTGCGTCGGACCAAGGTCCATACGAGCCAAGTGACGGCGCAAACCAGTAGCGCTGATGCGAATGGAGATACATATGTCATTAAGGAGTGTGAGCGAGGGGAGAAGAGAATCTCGGATGTGTTCAGGTCAGGAGAAATTGAGAGAAGTCTGCCCTCCATGTATCAATATATCACAAGCTGAGAGCACTGCCTCATTCGAGATGCCGACCTTCGCTCCGCTGCATACGTTGGATCGGCATGTTCGTATAAAACCCATGGTCAGAGCAATGTTACGAGAAGACAAGAAGTGGAGGCATTAGTGCTGTCCAGCGCTCCGCGGAAATACCGTTTGATCCCAGGCTACTGGCACCCAAAGGCTTTGGATCCTGACAAAGACAAAACGACGGAGTATCATTATATATTCCAAACGAAGTAGTATAGAGAGCCTCACGGTACCCAAAAAAAACTGCAAGGGTATTAGCTTGTAGAATATCTACCTCATACGAGCCTTGCGCCGGTATTGCGCCGGGACGCGTCTGCACTGCAGAAGAGACAATGACTCGGATTGGCGCTGGATGCAATACAATCTCGCGTGCGAGAGCCGCTCGTACCCATCAACGCTGGCCATGGCGGGAGTGTGGAGGCTGCATTGTGAGTATGCATTGTGACATTTATAGTACTCTAACAGGTCGTCGAGCTGTATGTCGGGGATAATGGGGTTAGATACGTGCTGGAAGTCGTGCTACCGTGAAGTCATCTCTGGTTGTACCAGAGTTCGACGGCTTCCCGCAGGTTGTCGCAGGTGAGGATCAATATGCGACCATTCAGATTGAGCGCTGTAACGGAACTAGCCCGATTCAGGTTCTTGAGCGGTCCGTATTTATTGTGTAGTTTGTCCCAATGATCAGGTGTAATCAATCACCCACAGGGACTCAGGAGGTACAAACGCCAATGCAAGTACAATACCTTTGTTACATATCAGTTACAGATGTTTCCAAATAGCACCACACAAGTTGGATGAAGAAGAGAATGGCGAAGCCTATCGCGCTAGTACTCTGCAAGCGGAATGGTTTTCCCTGTAATGATGAGCGTGTCAGCGATGAAAGCGCTCAAAAGATGAGACGGCTGCTTGCCAGTGTTGTAGTACGACGGCATTCTCTTGCGCCGGCCGAGTAGTTCCACATCGCCGCTGTCGAAGAACGAATAACCAGCTGCGCAGGCGAGGTCAGCCTCATGCCCGGGCTGCGGGCATCACGCTACGTACGCATCATGTCCTCGTCGTCGTAGCCATGCTCGGCGGAGGCATGGCCATTGAGAGGCCGGCCCGTTTTCGAGTCACGCAGGACACCGGAGTGGTCGACGAACGGCTCCGGACGCTGGTTCGCGGAGAGGTGTAGCTGAACAAGAACGCGTTGCACGTCGACGAGGTACCCGCGGAGCGTGTCCAAGAACCTGCGTGTCTGCAGGTGCTTCGACGACGCGCACCTATTCGCTCGCGCGCATCAGCATAGGCAAACACAGAGACACGGAAGGCGCAGGCCTACACCGAGATTCCCTCATCCTTGACGATGTATCCGATGCCGTACCCGTCCGCCGCGACGGGCCCGAAGCCAAACAGCCTGAGTGCGGGATTACCGCAGTTGGACGTCGAGAGTATGGAAGTGTTCAGCGTGTGCCAGCCACTGTCCGTGAAGATAGCCGGCATCTGTACCTTGCCCGTGCTTCCGGATGACGTCACGCTCGTGGGCGACGTGGGGCGTTCGTCCATCTCAGTCGCCTCGCGCTCGTGCTCGCGCTGCAACAGGCAATAAAGCGCGTAGAGATGCCTGAAAGGGAAAGAGAAAAGTGATTGGTCCTGATGGCATATATTCTAAGAAAGGCTAGCACGAACCGATCTTGGCCGAGGCCCTGGGAGCAGTCCTTGGTGAGCTTCACATGTGCTTGGCATGCCTTGCGGAGAGCCGCAACCTTCTGCGAGGGCGGCGCCTCCGAGAAGAACGTCTGGCTCGATTGCGGAATGCTCAGTATCATCGATGTGATAGGCAGACGTACACGCACGTACCTTTACGAAGTCGACACTAGGGGGCTGCACGGTCCGAATAGCCTCAGTCCGTCCATGCAGGAACGCCTTGGTCATCGCCGGCTCGTACGTGCACTCGATCCTACCTATTCCGCCGTGCCGATCGTGTCAGCTGAGCACAACTCGCGGACGCCGGCACTTACCATACAGGCCGTAGTACGCTGCCTGGAACGCCATCTGCACGAACGCATCCGGGCTGAAGCCGTGGCTCGTGATGAAGTTCTTGCCGTAACCCTTGAATTCGAGCGCCTGGCAGTCGTTCTGGCAGATTAGGTCACTCAGGCGCGTCTCCGCGAAGCGGATCCCAGCGCGCAGCTCAGGGTAGAGCGTCCATTCAAGTTTCTTGGGCGTTGTGTCGATGAGGTACGCGGGGGAGGGCGGAATGCCGGTAGCATTGCGTGGGGGTTTGTACGCCCTAGCAAAAGGTGAAAGTGACGCGTGGAAGAGCGTAGGAGCAGAAGGGTTGATAGAACGCGCAAGAAGCATAAGACCTTCTGTAAAGATGTCTGCTGCGAATCTAAATAGAGTCGTGAATGGTTTAATCGTCGAGCACAAGACGAGGTGTACCTCAGAACGGTATGTCCATCTACGCCTGTATGCTCGAAGTTAATCCCCGCAGCACCGTCGGCGCACACAATGATTTGCAGCTGAAGAAAATGCATCAGGGTTGCTTCAATGTCTAGCTTAGCATATAACTACCTTGTCATACCACCGGTTCGTGCATGTTCCTACCTGGACTCCGCCCTTAAGGTTGTAGGTGCCACACAGGAAATTGTTGCAAAGTTCGGCCAAATTCTCTGGTGTCGCATCATCAAGACATACGACGAACAACGCATTGTCAATAACGTCGAGACACGATTCGTTGTTCCGGTTACTAGAAAGTCCCTTTCGGAGGTTGGACCACACCTTGCGGTTCTCCGTGGAAAGAACGCCAATGGAATTCCGAGCAACCTAGTGTGTTACGTGATAAGTAGACATGAGCTCCGGTGAAGGGGTTACACGTACCTCATGAATAGGAAGTTCGTCCGCATCCTGCACAATGGCTTGCAAGTTGCGGAGGATTTCTCGCTCCGTCAGGACTGGTCGGTTCTCCATGTCCAGAACATCAAACCAGTCTAGTTTGAGATACACCGCTATCTTAGCGCAAATGGAAGATGTCAGGAGGGTAATACAACGCACAGAATTGGCCACGCCGCAGCACCACGATATGTCTAGAAGCAACGTGAACCTCCATCTTACACCCTTTCTATCACCGGACGTCAGCGAAAAGATGCAAAGACAAGAGATCAAGTACTGACATCGGTGGGGATACGGGCAGTGCCGAATAATCGGGTGTACTGGTCCATATCGAGTGGGATACCCCGCATAGTGTCGGGTTCCAGCATACCAGCTCGAAGGTCATGAATGAAGCCTAGAGACGAGACAATAAGAGATGCGGCGCGGGGTAATTGGGAGCCGCGACTTGGCGTAGGATCATCCCTACCAACAGATGTCAACAGGCATGGACGCTAAACTGATGCGACAAACACGTACTCGAGGACGAAGAACGGATTGAGTGCAAGGACAACAGGGTCTGAGTGGGAGAGGTACGACTCGTACCTGGAAACGCATAAGTCGCGCATTCACCGACTGGAGAGCTGACCATACCAGAATTCCTCGATATAACTGCCGCGATGCGTTAAGTGAGACCATGCGCAGAAGTTGGCGAGATGGACGCTCACCTGGCCTTGTCCTCCGCGTAGGATTTAAGGTGTTCTTGGATCCTGGGACCCTCTGCTTTCAAAAAATCCTCAACGGCGCGTTTCGTTTCCTCGTGTTCCTTGCGGTCCTGAAGACCCTGCAACGCAATCAGATAGCGTTTGCAGGTATCTTCGAGCGGTGGAATAGGGAGCTTGGGAAGCTCATGTTGTCGAGCAAATGTCCTAGATTCGGGCGGGTTGGACTCAAACTTGGTGACTGGATTGGCGGAGACCATGATATCGGGAGAGCACTGCGACAAAGGAGATGGAACGTACAGGTACAGTTACAGCGGCTATAAAGTTGGTGAGCTCGGACAGATAACGGGTTAGACGAACGCGGAATGGTTCATAAAATGGGTCACGGTGACGGCTGAGCGCTGAGCGTTTACCGCCGTCTCCGGGCCCGTGCGCTGCGTACACGCGATCAATCTCCACACTACCCCGGGTAAGCCTCTACCCCGCATCCCCCACTTGGCCCCAGACCAGATCACGATGGCGTCCAACCATTCCGAACGAACAGGTCAACCGGATTCCGCCTACTGTTATGAGTCCGGAAATCAACATTCTGCCGGTCTATAACGCATACAGCCACCTGCGAAAGCTGGCGACTGAATGACGAGCTTGACTCTACATACTAGGATTCCTTCCGACTTGGTCCTTGCTGAACATCACCGGCTCTCGGGATTCAGTCTGGCCGATGGGAGTGCAATTCACTGAGTCCATAAATGTGAGCACATGACGGATTCACGCCCCCGAAAGAGTGCTGAAGCAGGATTTTAGGACGCACAGTAGTCATGTCCCCATGGCAGTGCACTCGGACGACTCACTGGACGGTCGATGTCGTGTCGACCGCGCCATTTCATTTTTGGATATGGCGGTTCCTTCTCCGGCTGAAGGCTTCACACCTGTGAAGCCCGGCCCAGCGGATTCTTTACAGAAGTCGAAGAATGCGAGGACTTCCGGATCCTCACGGTGGCTATCGTTAACCTGCACCTCGCGTGCGCGCACGTCCACCCTTGGCGCGGCCGTACTACACGCTGTGCATGCACAGACTCGTGATGGGGATGAACGGCCACTCGTGCATCGACATCCGCAACGTGCGCCCCTCCAACATTCCCTCCTACATCTCCGCCCTAACCGCCGACGCGAACCGGGCGGATCGACATCGAGGGCGGCGAGTTAGAGACACCGAACGCGGCGCGTCGTCGACGCGTTCGACCAGGGCTCGCGTCGCCCGTCGGGCGGCTGCAACACGCGCGTTCGAGCGAGTACGCGTCGTTCCCCATGTTTAAGCACAGGTGGAAGAAGCTCGAGGTGAACGTGGTGAACCTCGTCCGTCACGTCCTCAACAGACCCTCTATTAAGGCACGGGCCCCCACGTACTCATGCACCATACCGCGCACTTGAGTATATCGGACATGGCAATCGCGCAGACATTGCAAAGCACGACTCGGGAAGAAGGAAGGTGTGGAGAGATGGGGCAGCTTATTGGGCCTCCGGTTTATTGCTGGTTTCAGCCAAGGTGTGGCGGGGTATGCGGCTTCACTAGTAACCGTGTCTCAAGACGGGCTTTATCACCAAATAATAAGATCCAATTAATTAGACGATGCCATGAAAGCTATGCACTATTACGTTGCGTGTACCGAATATATGAGACACAAGACCACACCTGAACACAGAACAATCCGCTGATCCACCTTCCGAACGGTAGCGAGAGACTTTTCGGGCCGCTCACAAAAGGTACGGAGAGAAGTCGAACGCAGCCGTCGAGTTGGCCGCATGCAGCGCAGCGTTCTTCAGGGTCTCCCATGACGGGTCCGAGTTCACGCCGATCTCGAAGTCGGTGGCTCCCTAAACAGGATTGTACTTTCAGATCATAGACCGTGCACGGGGCCGAATGAGACACGTACGTGGGGGTCCGCATTGGGGAGAACCTGCCAGTAGAGCCACGGGAGACCCGCCTGGGTGACCGCGTCAGCCCAAGTCTCGATGTTCTGGTTGCGCGTCTTAGTGTCGAGCGTTGAGCCGGAGGGGCAGTCATTGTTCGAGGTAGAGAAGTAGCACGAGCCCCTAGCAGCATCAGGTCAGGATGATGTACACCTTGGCGTGAGGGAAGACGGCTTACCACTCCTCCAAGAACAACAACTTGCTGGCATTCTTGGCCTGCTCTACATACGGCAAAAGTACTGTCGTGTTGAGATCCTCGACTCTGTATGTGTGAATGGCGATAACGTCGAGGTCGGGGCAAGTGAGGAAGTCGTTCTGGACGGATTCGGAGAGCCATGATTCTCCGCCAGTAGTCACAAGAATCTTATTTCAAATGAATCAGTAAACCGCATGCCATAAATCAGTGGCGAGGATAACATACTCCACTGTCGTTGCCCAGCTGCCCCTTGATAGCAGTCGCGCGGCCGCATTGCCTGGTAGGGACACGGTCATGGGACTGTCAATCGCACTTTGAACAACATCACTCACCAGGAAGCGTGTTGTTGAACGAAATTCTCGCCCTGCGACAGCGTTAGGATAATCCGGTAGATATAGGTGACTGAAATCGTACCTCTCCGATCATAGCCTCATTCTGTGCCTCGAAGGCGAAGATGTAGTCCTTCAGTTCTTTCCATGGCTTTCCAAGAGTTGTGTGGTTGTGGTTCAAGATGTGAACGAGACGGGCATCGAATTCCTGCTGCGCAGCGGCCTGCTCGTAGAAACCGGGGACTCCGTATTTCTTGTTGTACACATCTCCACCCTGGAGAGAGTTGAAGCTATGCATGCTAATGAGGAGCTGAGGAGTTTTCAGGCAAAAACATGCTCGTGTGAGCGTCTGGTTGACCGCTGCCTGAAAAATGCTTTACCTTCACACCGTACGAGTGAGCTTTAACCATAAAGGCGTCGTAAAGGTCTAGAACATGGTCGTTATAGCAGGACTCGGTGCCGTTACAGATACCGTTCGACTCGATGTCAGAGTAACTGGCGATTGGGGTGCCCTATAAGTGCGTTTTGAACGTTTAGACTCGTGGTGAATTGATAGAAAAATCAGCGACTCGCCTTCTCAGTACCACCTCCTCCGCCCACCCACACGCGCAGCACTTTCATGCTGGCACTCTGTAGACCCCTGAAAGTAGATATAGTCAGATGCAAAGCCGGACAGAACGCCGTGCAAAGCTCATCGAAGCCACACCGACGACAACGAAATGGCCAGCCAAACGGTAAGAGAACTGAACTCACTGGAACAATGTGTCTGTCTCATTGTCGGAGAGGCCCGCCGCATAATACAAATTGGACCCAGCGAAGGAATTAGCCGCAAAGACGCTCTGCATGGTGGTTGCGCAGAGCACAAACCACAAAAGGAGGGGACGAATCGCCAATGAAGACATGGCTGTGTAAGATAAAGTTGGACGTTGATGGAAAAGTGAGGGGGCAAAGAGGCATCTTATATACCCAATGTGCAGTGGACCACATGGTGCCCACGGGCCCGGGTCTACGATCGTATCTGTGTTCAAGAAGCTGTAGTTAGCAGGCTGACATCATACATACCAAACGAGAGCGTGTTTCATGCGGCCTAGATCAATTTCAGGTCGAGCATACGCTCCGAGTGGCAAGCGCGGTACGCGTGAGCCGGTAGTTAGGAAACCTGTTAGGCCTCAGCAAGTTCTCAGGAGGACTTAGAACCGCGCTTAGCAAAAGGCTGTTGCGAGACGGGAAGAGTGCCGTAAAAATCAGCAGAACCGTCAATACGGAAAGATCACAGGATGGACCCACGGCTTCGATATGGGCAGGGAAATTGTTGTCCGCTGCATCGTTGGTCACTGGTGTTGTCTGACAGAAACGCTGCAGAAGCCCCGTCGAATCTTTGAGACGAACGTATACCACGGAGAAGATCATGAATGAAACTACAGAGACATTTGGCTAGTCCGTCATCGAATGACAAGGCCTAGGAATTTCGCGTTCATAGTAGTCTGTGATCCGGGCCACTTCTTTCCCAACGTGCTGGTTATCGTTCGAAGGGAGAATTGCCGCCGCAAGTACAGCGGTACCGGCCGGGGATCTTCCGGCGTCACTGCACTGCACGCGCCAACAGCGCGGCTATCGAGTCGAATCTGGCCATCTTGACTTCATCGTGCACCCTTTGCACTCATCTTTAAGTACTAGTGTTCTCTCGCGCCCTGATCCCTGTCCGCATTGTTGTTCGCTGTACGCTCTCCATCCTGAATCATATCACCATCACAATCCCGTTTCTACGGTTTCATCTCTTCACTTCAACCAATTTAATGTTCGCCGCGTGCACGCACCCTTGTCATATACGTATACCATGTCATGACATTACTTCCTGAGGTTGTGCGACATCGCACAACTTCGCTGTTATTATCTATGGTGAGCCGGCAAGCTTTTCGAAGCACTAGACGGTGTGCAGGTGGGGCCACCCATGCGTTCGTTATTGATACACAACAGAAACGGGGCTCGTTGATGGCGTATACGTAACAATATTCACGCAGGATGTACACACGACTATAAGTCGATGTCGGGTTTTCGAGATGCTTTGTTGCCGTACTTAGGACTCCGAAGCATTCAAAGGAGTGATACGGCAAGGCTTCACCCATATGTTAGTACCTTTTCTCTGTTTGTTCGGCCATTGAGAGTCTTGAGCTTGTCGAACTAACAAAGGGATCTCGCCGTCGTTGCAACAGGGGAGAAAGGTGAGGTTCACAAGTCCCGAGACATGAAGGAAGTATTTGTCGTGACTCGATCTGTCAAACGGATTCCAGCTTCGCAGCCATCAGATGCATCTCTTTGTCCTCGACGCCGACGCAGCCGGCATCCAAGACTCATGATTTTAAGAACGACTCGCACATTGTCGCCATCTATGCGGACCTTGAATTATAGTCTCTACTTACACGCAAATCTACCCCGCCGTTAGACTCAGCGGGCCCAACATCATCAAAAGCCAACACAACTGTAGAAGGCAACGCACCTGCGTATACGAACTCGAGCGGAGTTAAAGCTGGCCAAAGGAGGCCCGGAAAGTTTCTGGCCTCGCCCGCACATCAGCTGTGAGTTGCGCCGGTTCTGCTTCCCTGTCACTCGGCCCTGATCGTCGCCTAGACCAGAAAACACCCGGTCGGCAGCACCTCGTGGTTTCTGTCGGTCCCGGGTCTTGCGAGGCGGCGAGTTATACCCCGTTTGGAGACAGCTTGTCCCAAGATCAATTATAGCACGTCCTTCTATGCGACGAGAGGTATCAGCATCTCACATAAATACCAGCATTTTTTCTAACCTTCATATTGCGTGGCCGAGCGATGTACCCAGAACCGCATCTCCTATTTTTGACCGATGTTTTCGTTGGATGTGACAACAATTCGGGCTCATAACATATCCGCATAAGCATATGAGAGTTGGGCTGGTGTTTGCAGTCTTCTCCACCGTTCCTTAGCAGATATACCTGAAAAGCATCCAAGAACATGTTCACGATGCACGAACAAGACACAAGAGGTCGACATACCAATAATTTGGTCTCAGGGTTGATCTGCGGCCGGTGCAGGATCCATGCAGGTAAGAGATGGCACATTGGGTTGCAACGGTCCGGCCAAAGGACCGGATCAGACTCGCCCTGCGCTAGAGGCGAAGATGAACTCCAGCCCTCCAGGAACGTTATTGTATATTGTGTTCTTCAAACGCCTCACGATGTTTTTTATGCTCCACTTCACTCGCTTTCTGTACACGGCGAAAGGCCCGGCTCTATATCCGCAAGTTCGGGTTGAACGATGTTCTCTATGAAAGTTTCGAACTCCTCGAGCGAGGCGACAGGTTGGAGGTTCCAAGGCGGGAGAGAGTCCTGAGTTAGATGTGGAATCTGCTGCCTGGGTGGTTCTTGGTTCTGCACACGGTCTGAGAAGCAGAGACGTCCAGCGTCAAGATCGACTGAGCCAGAGAAAGCATGCGAGCACTAGACATAGGCTGGTCGCTCATGTACGACTCACACCACGAGACCCTAGACGTAGACCTAAAGACGGGGCTGGCGAACTTCACCGGGTCACCTGTGGTGAGAATGCGAGAAAGCTTTAAAGGCCTTGCGTGGGAGGCAGCAGACGGCAGAGGAGACGGCGAGCGAGAAAGAGTCGGTAGAACCATCTGCGGTGACCTGGGAGAGGAAGAGGGTCCCTCGACCTGTTCGCTTTCCAGGACACTGCTTGTATGCGGAGACATTACGAAGTTGCCGGGTAGAACTGTTGAAAAGTCTTCAAAGTGCGTGTGGGCAGGCGGCAATACTTCTTCTCCTTGCTCGCAAGTCCTGGATCGGACATCAATCCACCCTGAAAGAAATATGACATTGCGATGAGTAAAACGACTATCGGACAGCACTCTCGAGATATCCGCGTGAGGCGAATGTGACTTTAACATCAAGAGGTCGAAGTTGGCTATGACACGCGCTCCCGGAACAAGCCATAAGTCCAGCATGTTAAGTCTTGGAACTGGAAGCCTAGCGATGTTTAGTCGCCACCAACCAAGTCGTGACCTGCGATCCCACCCGCAACTTGCGCCGGGCGATTCAGAGAGGGATCACACGAAGCGAAACTTGAGAGCCAGCCGCTTGGAAATCGACTGGCGAGGACCGAGGACAGATAGGAAGGCGTGTTCGAATTCAACATGGATAGCGCAAGGGAGTAGACGGGTAAGAAAGTTGAAACCGAGCTGCAGCGACGGTAAAGGAGCAGGAGAGCTGAATGGCGTCTAGCGCTGTCACGGGAGGCGGGAGGCCCTGTTAGAGCCCCGAACATCAGGCAAATACTTGATAATACATTGTTACTATTTTTTCGAATGTTTAGGCTCGGTATATTTCCCAAAACAGGCTTATTCTCGCGATCTGATTGGCTGAGGATGGGTATCCGGGAGACTGTCACCGGCCTAAACATTCGAAACAATAGTAACAATGTATTATCGAATGATTACAACATTTTCAACGCCCTAATAGGCACCTCCGCCTCCCGTGTGTGTTGCCTCCGCCACATCGCATCGATATCGTCAACATCCTACAGGATCTCCACCTAAGTTAGCGTTCAAGCTGATATCCGTCTGCCAGTCTGCCACGCCTACAAGGTCTCATAGACTCCCCGTAGCGATATCGTGAGTGATTCGTCTTCCAGGCCGAGTCGTCAGGTATGCCTAACGATTCACTACCCAAGAATGTCGTCGCCCATTGTGGAGAACGCTCAGGACGAAACGAGTCCTGCGTTCCCTCTGGAGATTACAGACCACATTATCGACTGCTTGCGAGGGTCTCCGGGAGCGCTGTGCAATTGTGCCCTTACGTGCCATGCTTGGCTTCCGAGAAGCCGATACAACCTTTTCCATACCATGTCCATCTGCAGCCTCGCAGCATTGGAAACGCTCGTGTCCATTTCCCGCATGCCACACATACTACCACATTTCGATGCGGTGTATCGGCTCTCCATCTATGAAACTCCGAGTCACTTGATTCCGCGAACTGCTAGGAGACAAACAAAAACAGCACGCGTGGGACTGTTCACGCATCTCTTGCCACTTTTGCTCCCGCAGGCATTCCGGACGACGAGGGTGCTCGAGATAACAAATACAGACTGGTGCAGATTTCCTCCGCATCCGAGCACCCGATTTCACCGGTCCATATTCGGGTCTGTGACGGAACTCGGTCTTACCTGTTGTAAATTCGGATCATGCAATGAGTTCGTCCGTTTGATATCGTCATTCCCGTCACTCTTACATCTTCGTCTCAACCTTGTCCGCTGGGAAAATGAACGGCTTCCCGGAACTGCGTATTGTGCATCTCCGCCGGCACTGGAGTCGTTGTCCTTGATAATGCACAAGGAGATAGGAGCTGTCATGGAGTGGATGCTCCTGCACCAGAATTCTTGTCCCTTGCGCCATCTGACATTGATACCCTTCGCTCCCAGTGATGCTGCCGTCCGGAGGATTGTCCCCGAAATAGGGCTGCGATTGGAAAGTTTGCGTCTCGTGTTTTCTTCGCAAGTGTCTCCAGAAGACATCGGTCAGTTCTGCCCCGATCGCTCTGTTGGTCTCCAGCTGATTGGCGATGCATGCTGACTATTGCGAACCGTTTCCAGAAGACTTCGGTCAGTTCTGCCCCGATCGCTCTGTTCGTCTCCAGCTGACTGGCGATGCATGCAGAATATTGCGAACCATTTTTCACTGCATGCTGTGGACTGCTCTCCTTGGACCTAACCGAAGATGGTGGGCTGGAACTGCTCCCAGGACAGTTGCTGCACCTTTCGAGTAGGTGCCTCCAGGATGTGAAGCTCTCCATCACCACCACCGTGGATACGGAAACCATGTACAGCGAGCAGCTATCCTCGTGGGCACAGATCGACAATGTGTTGGCTCGCGAGCAGTTTGCAAGTCTCGAGGCCGTCGTTGTCATCTGGAACTTGACATGTCAGTTTGCTTCGTGGGCGGGACCTGATATACCCTCTATGCTAGCCAACTGCTTCCCGAAGTTGTGCGCACGGGGAATACTCAGGCTTGATGTACATGAACCTCTGACTTCCTCCTCATCCGAAGGTAAGACCAGGAATTACCATGTTACCCAATTTTGGGATCTCACATGGTACAGATTTGTCAGAAGAGGACGATGAAGGCCCATAACTGTATATCTGGGCGGAAGTAGCTGCGACGCAATTCGGGTAACATGTCGCCATCGAGGAGTGATGGGGCGCATGCGCATCGGAGACATCTTCCGTGCCGAGGACGTTGTACGGATAGCGCTGCGGTGGGCGGATCTGGATCTGTGGACGCTCTTCGACACGAAGAACTGTGTCAAACCACGAGAGATAGTTGCTCTACAACTTCATTTCTGATATTTATACAATAGCGAGTAGATCAATGAACAATACGCAAACAGACAACATAACTGCGACGGGATTCGAGATGTAAAGTCACCTACTAACAAAGACTCGTGACACACATCTAGTTGACAGCAAAAAAGGGTCGCGAGACATCCTATAAGATAAGCAGCGTCAGTTCAAGCAGATTCATCAGGAAAAAGCCGGTCCGCTCTAGCGCGCTCTAGGACGTCCTAGAGCGCGCTAGAGCACTCAGAGCGTCAGAGCAGCCAGAGCGCTCTGAGATGCGCTCAATACAAGGTGCTCTATTGCACCCGCTCTCAGTGCACTTTGAGCTGCTCTGAGTGCACTCTGAGTGGCTCTCAGGTTGCATTCAGAGCTACTCTGGTTGCTTTGAGGGGGCTCTCAAAGCATGCTGAATCACGCTCAATGTAGCCTAGATTGCTCTCTGTTGTTGGTTATCACTCATCTATCCATTCTGAATACTGGTCAAGCAGCTGTAATCATTGGAAATCACAATACTTAATATACAGGTATGGTAGGACTACGTATATGAGTGTGGTGAAAATAATGGATCATACCATATGGAGACACTTGCCAGGTTGCGAGGCACCAGCAGAGCATCAACCAGTATCTGTGACATGCAGTACAATCATGATGTAAGATAGACGGTCATTCAGAATGAGAATGCAACTTACCCTGGTTCAAAAGAATGCAAGTCAGTAATATTTGTCACTGCGTGCTCTGCATGGGCTTCAGGGAAAGCCTTTGAGACTACAACATAGCAAGATATCAGTTTCAACCATCCATAGCACAGTCAGTGACGCACCAGGCCAAAAAGAATCTTGTGCAGCCATTCAATCTGTGGGTGTGTTTCTTGCAGCCATTCACTGCTGTGATGCTGATGCATGCTGACTGGTGCACAGCATGTGGTGGCAACATATGTCAGTGTCGCACTGTATGTGCTGTCATGGGGGGTGCACTCACGGTGTGGCCCACAGCAGTACACCGGTGGCGACAGGCGTGCTCGCGGCAGCACTCAAGCTGGAAGTACAGATTCAGACATCAGTGTCAGACCAGAGCACTCCTCATGCACCAAATCACACACACCTCTCGTTCGTGATCTGCACAAAGTCGAAGTCGAGCCACGCGCCCCGTGCACCCGTCGCATCAGTGAGGGAGATGAAATGACTGGAGAAGTCTGTGAAGGATGTGGAAAAGAGAAGCTGCTGGCACTAGACCTTGTCAGTGTAGGCGGACAGGAAGATAATGTCATTGTCATACTGCACGCTGTAGTTTGCCTGTGTTCGGGATGGTGAACATCATTATGGGACAGCCACATGCGACACGTATGTGACCGGGACCCTTGAACCCAAAGAGGGCAATTGCTGAGCCGGTAAAGGACAGATTCAGTGTCGCACCCTGCGCCTGTGCGACATGGTACGTCTGAAGGAAAAAGCTGGAAAGATTGGGGTCCGAGGGGGGCTGGACGGCCCAGGTGTCGGAATACGGGAGCTCTGCAGAAAAGTCGTTGAGTGTAAAGCTCATTGGCGGCAGCCAGGACAGGAGATGAATGTCAACGAGGCTAAACTGGGCTGGACGGACTGACTAGCAGCGCTGCTCACCATGCATGAAGACGTGAAAACGGAGGACGGTGGTGGGAAGAACGAGCATTGTGAACGAAAGCTGCGAAGGAGGGGTGACACTCAACCGAGAGATGAGACGGACGAGAGGACATGTCTGAGTCAGCCAAGCGGTGTTGGCGTCTCACGTTGAGGCGACAGTGCCCAGAGAGGGCAATAGTATACATAGAGAAGAGGAAGGGAGTTGTCTGTGGGAAGGATGATTGGGGGTTGTGAGTGGGGAAGATGAAGAAGATGAGGACGTGTCCGCGTGCTTACATGGCGAGATGCCAAAAATTCTGAGGTGCTCAGAATTTTTGGCGTCTATCTCAGTTCATGATATGTGCGCAAAGGATTCACCACTTGACGAGCAGCCGTTGGCTGCTCGTCAAGTTTACGGTACGTCTTCTTTCTTCATGCCTTCCACACCCCTTGTTTGCTGACACTTGCGTCCTCACCTGCGCCCGCTCACATACATAATGTCCTCGCGGTAATTAGTCTTGTTTGAATATTGTAATCTCCTCTAGTGCCCACGATGACTCGACGACAGGCGATGAGCAAGGTCGACCGCGCCAACTACGTGTACAACAAAGCGAGTGCATATGAGGATTTGCCCCAGTGAGACCACGGCCCACGCCGTATGTATGCGCCGCTCATCGCCCACCAGACCCATCGGCCACGGCGCGACCATCTCCGCCCCGCACATGGTGCGCCCGCTCTCGCTTTCGAGACCCAGCGCTGACTGCTCCCCCAGCACGCGCACACCATGGAGAACCTGCTCCCGCTGCTGTGCCCCGGCGCACGCGTGCTCGACATCGGCTCTGGCTCCGGCTACCTCGTCGCGGACGGCGCCGGCACCGTCGTGGGCATCGAGCACGTCCCGGAGCTTGTCGACTGGTCCGTGCAGAACCTCGCGCGTGACGGGCTCGGCGCTGCGCTCGCGGGCGGGCGCATCAGGATGGTCGCGGGGGACGGCAGGAAGGGTGCGTGCGTGGCGTGATTCGAGTCGACGTCAGAGTGCAATGTGCTGACTGGTGTGCGGTGCAGGCTATCCGGACGCCGGTCAGTGTCGTGTCATGTGTCTGCTTTCGTGGTGCGACGGGGATGCCTCCTTACGTGACTGTGCGCAGGCCCCTACGACGCGATTCACGTCGGCGCTGCTGCGCCGACGATGCCGGCGGAGCTGGTCGAGCAGCTCGCGCGCCCTGGCCGGATGTTCATCCCCGTGGGGACGGTGGCGCAGCAGATTGTACAGGTCGACAAGGATGCGGACGGGAACGTGACGCAGCAGGAGCTCTTCGACGTCATGGTGCGCACTGTTGCGATGGGTTGGCTGATTCGTTTGCTCACCACGCCGCAGTATGTGCCGCTCACGGATCGCAAGCCGCAGGCCTGATTCCATGTGGAGCCTGAATGCCGTGCGGACTTTGATTCTGCTAACAACAATGTTCCCCACTCATCGGGAGCATCGTCACCTTCCCAGTCGTCCGCGCCTGCTCGCACCACCCCCCACTCGGCCCAGTGTTGCCTACTGGCACACTGCATTCCCCAGGCCCCGCACGTTTGCCACCGCGCGAACGCGAACACTGCTGCGGTGTCCTCGTAGCATCGCAGGGGTGCCCCGCAGACATGGGTCACAGCCAGGCTCTGTGGCCGTGTTCCTCATCCTCCCCGCCATCCCTGGCGCTCTCCGGCCTCCACCCGTGCCACACCGCCCTTGCGATCGTCCATGCCCAGTGCACATCCACCTCCCTGAGTGCCATCAAGCGCCACCTCGCCAAGCTCCTGCGCCCCGCGCTCGACGAACCTGTGCGAGCAGCTCGGGTGGCTGCGCGTCGAGCGTGGGAGCATCGCCGCTGCTCTTCAGCCACACGGACGCATATGTCGGTGTGTGCACGGTCCTGCTGGGCAATGCGGTGCACACCATGCATCCGCTCACGGGCCAGCACCTTGTCACCCTCGCCCCCTTTTTCTCTCACTCGCTCACACCTGGGCCGCTCTTGCTCTCTCCGTCTCCCTGGCGCTCACCCCCACACTCGTCCTTCTCCGAGTCATGCCTGCACTCGCGCAACAATCGTTCATGCCCCTCGTTTGCGGCCAGTAACTTGAAGCTCCACGTCCTCGTCCAGGCCCTCCACCCTTTCCCTCCCATCCACGGTGCCCATGCGCTACCTCCGCCTCCGACGTGTAAATCGCGCCTCCAACGTGCGCACAGCCCTCGCCAATCCCACAACACTTACCCCCTGGACGCATCCATGTGGTGCCAACACGCCACGTGAAAATGCCCAGGAGATGGACGGAGAGGTGAAGAGGACTCAACGAGCAGTTGCAGCTGCTTGTCGAGTGCGATGGTATGATCAAAATTCTCGAATTGTTCTGCTGGTGCCAACAGTGGCAATACTGCCACCGCCCGCCCTTGCTTGCACGCTCACCGTCTCTCTCTCCCGTGCACTTGCCTTTTGTGCTTGCCCGCTCACTGTGACCCCACCTCGCCTTCTCATTCACCCGCAGCGCGCACTCTCTCTCTCTCGCCCGCTCACCCCCTCTTCATCTCACTTGCCTCTTGCGCTTGTGCTCTCACGCTGGCTCCGCCCTTGCCCCCACCCTCATGTTTCTCATGCATGCGCACTAGCCCTCGCCTGCTGGCTCCGCTCCCTCTCGTTTGTGTCACGCTCATGCCCACATTTGCCCACTCACGCTCGTGCCACCCTGGCCCTGGCCACCTCCGACACATAAGCTGCGCCAAAGGCTCACGCACAGGTCCCGCAATGTATATCCCCTGGATGCACCCACAGAATGCCAACATGTCGCGTAAAAACGTCCAGGTGATGTATGGAGGGGTGAGAATGATTCAACGAGCAGCAGCAGCTGCTTGCTGAGTAATGATGATGTTCCCCGCTCATTAAGAATGTTGTCGCCTTCACAGTCGTCCGCACCCTCTCCCCCCACTCACTTTGCCCCATGTGTTGCCCACTATTGCATCTCAACACCGAATCTTCCAGCAAGTTCACCTTTACTCTTGTTAGGAAATTAGCCTGCACCTGGTGGTCTTGAGCTCTCCACGAGCCTCCAGCATGCCCCTTCCCCGCTCACCCCACCGTGTTCGCCTTTCCACCACAAGCCACTTGTGGGTCGCCATTGAGCGCCCACCCTCTGATGCATGGGCTGTGCCCCAAGACCTGTGTGCGGCCCTTCACCTTGAATCCATACAAGCTCGGATTCCGACCCAATATTGTAGAAGTAGTAATGTAGAACAAAGAACATAAATATATTTAGTTATCTACTCCAGTACAACACATGCAGATGCACTCTTATAGCTCTTTGAAGCACTTGAGTACGCTCTAGGAAGCTCTCAGAGATGTCAATATTCTCAGAGCGCTCTGAGTATACCTGGGTACACCTGGCACGCTCTGACAACACCTGAAGCGCTCTCGGGATTTCCCACCTCTCTCAGAGCGCCTTAGCGCTAGACTCTTTTTCCTGATGTTTTAACGTCGTGACAGGCATGTAGAAACACGTACCGAAAGAAACATCGACATGACAAGCATGGAGATGTCGGATGATAAACCATACGGCGCATCCTGAAGAGCGTAAAGCCACTAGTTAGTTCGCAATTCATCATACACGAAAAGCAGCAAGTGTATGCGACCTGGCTAAGCAGAACAATCATGTATCGAACCCAAGGACCTGCCAGTACCGCGCGGTTTCCGCGCGCTCTGCGACGTATTGGCGGACATGGTCCCGCGCCAACCGCACAAACCGCGCCGGCAGCCAATCGAGGCTGTTCTGCCCGACCTTGTCGCGCCTCCGGCACGCGATCGCCACGATCTCCGCAATGTCCGCGACGTCGACGTGCTCCTTCGCCCAGTCCACGAGGCGGTCCGAGTCGCGGTGGCCGACCCAGCCCTGCAGCTTGAGCAGCAGTAGCAGGATCAGCGGCATCAGCGGCAGCGCGCCAACGGTCTCGATGCGCCCGGGGGGGACGAGCGGGATGTCGGTCGCGCCGGGGACGAGGATGTCCACCTTGCAGCTGCGCACGGTGCCGCCGCGCGACGTGAGGCGGTACCAGAGCACGTTGTAGTCTGCAGCTGCGCCGCGGGCGTGGACGAGGAAGAAGCCCTTGTCCCACTGCGCGAGCATCTGCTTGACGTCCTCGCTGTTGAGGCCGGGGGTCAATATGTAGAGGTCGACATCCTGGATGAATTGTGCGAAGCATGAGCTCAGACTCGTGGACTTGACTGCCTGCGGGTGTGAACATACGTTGGGACACCTACTGGCACCGTACTGCGCGCATGCGGCGCTCCCGAAGAGACAGCACTGGAGATTCGCCGCCGAGAATATGGAGACGGCCCTCTGCGCGACACTGCAGATCTCCTCAAGAGTCGCGGGGAACGGCATGGAAAGTGGGCGCCCGAGGTCCAGGGCGAATTGATGCCAGGACGGGGGATGTATGCGTCATTCGACTGTTAATATATGCGCTGTCGGAGGGCGGGAGGGGAGAGGCTAGGAGTAGCGGTGCTGTGACCGCTGCGGAGCTTGCAATGCTGGTGTCAATGAGAGCCGTCGAGCGTAAGACCGCAAGACCGAAACGGACGCTGTGTCAGAACGGGAGGTGCATTCGCTACCTTCGCCGGCTGCTCGCCCGGTCGCGTCCGCACTGCTCGTTTGGGCTGCACCCTGTCTCAATTGACCGCTACAGATCACTGAAACGACGCTGGACATGTCTCACCTTCTCCTAAGCCATCGTGAGATGTCTCTGCGATGCTCGCGGCGTCGCCTTTGGTACTAGTACAAACCGTTGTAGGTGCGGCATCTCTGGATCCAGCGTGTATATAATGTGGCGTGGCAGCGCGCAGGAGTGAGCAGAGTAACGCGTAAGACGTGGAGCGTGTCGAGAGGACCCGAATTGAAGAGTGGGTGCCGAGCGCTTGCACACAAGGCCAAAATCCCGGAACATGGACGACCAACCTCGATCCAGATCACCTTTTATGATCAAGACCAGCGAGCACGGGCGAGATCAGACTCCCAACTTTGAGTTCAAGATGGCACAGCTGAGATCGTCATATGCGCGCATGCATGACGACTACAGGTATACATCACAAACATGACAAGGGGAACTACAGCTCGTACAATAGCAACATCAACCGATTCTGTTCTGCAGAGATGATCTTTTTGGTATGCATGGATGGGGATATAGGAGCGTAGTGAAAGAGTCGATCGCGGAAACACTGACCTACACAAAGCGGACAAAGCAGACGGTCGACGGGTGTGGACGAATGCATGCGGCCCGCAAAGCTACAAGCTTGTAAAGCGGGAGATGCGTGAGTAGCGGAAGCTTAGGACCTTGGTTGATCCACGTACGTGCGCACAGGATGGACGCGATATGACTAGTAAATAACAAATAACTTACCTGCTGAGCAAGCGCTGAGCCTAGCTACGCAGCCGGCACCAGACCGGCACATGCGTCATCGTCGTCATATCGTTCTCTGGGCAGACGTGCTGCGTCAGCACGAGCCGGGCTCTGGGATAAAATGGCAGACGCACTCTCACGATGGCCCACTGGACGATCAGCGGCTTGATCCTCTCATTCAGAGAGTTTTGACATTGCTCGCAGGACAGTTGCTCGCCGAGCGGGAGCAGCGCGCGCTCCATTGCGCTAATGGACAAATCTGTGGCACAATGTCAGTGCCAAACTCGTATAGTAAGTGATATAACACACCTGGCCGTGCGTCCCACGCCAGATACGCCGTTGCGAGCGCCCATGCCCTGGTAAGTTTCTTTTGCTCGACAAAGTCGCATGTGGGCGTCGGTGGATGCAGGTGTGGCGGCTCCAGCAGGAGGCGCTTGAGTGCGTCGATGCGGCCGAGGTGGAGGAAGAACAGGCGTCTGAGGTAAGTGGAGCCCATTTGCGCCGCTTGTTCGTCCGTCAGCGCGGACAGCGTGAATGACAGGAGGTGCGCCGAGATGGGCACCGCGAGTTCGTACAGGTCGTGCTTCGCCGCGAGCGCGTACATCGGCATGGGCGCCAGCGGTGCCTGTGCGAGGATGATGGAGTACAGCGGCGTGCCGGGCGCGATGTGCGCCTTGATGTGGATGCCGTATTTGACGAGCGTGTCGACGGCTGCGATGAGCGTGTCGGGCGAAGGCGAGTAGTGGCTGCATGACATGTAATATACTGTGTGTAACACGACGTTGAGGACACTTGCGGTTTCGGGGAGGGAGACGATCGGGAGCATGTCTTCGCTGTCCTTCGTCAGTTCTGCGGACAGGAAGGAATCAAAATTGTTGTCCGACGCCTCTAGCAGAGAATGGCAGTGCACGTAAAAGAAGACCGCATCGGAGGACAGGATGATTAGGTCGCAGCGTCCGGGGAGTAGGCTGAGGTGGGCACCAGGAAAGAAGGTGGTGGAGACCGACACCATGAGGCGCTCCTCCTCCTCGGGAGAGCTCTGCTCCGACGTCTAATCGCATTCGATTAACTCTAAGTCACATAAGAATGCGAAGCTGCACGGGAAGGACACTCACAGGTGGTGTCGGCATCATAGGCATATTGGCCATTGCTACCTTTTCGGCGACCAATTTCTCGGGATCGGGGGTACCCATACCAAGCTCCCAATCTGTGAAGTTTGTCAAGTCTGTGAAATCCATTCTCTCTTGTGATCCGATGTAAGTGGATGGATGGGTGGGTGAAAGTGGGGATGACCCGTCGGAGCACTTGGGCTCCTAAATACCGACTCTGGAGATTAAGTTACAGTAATTGGAGCTCGGAGCACGGAAGTTGGGAATGGATCAGGTTCCAGGTGCTAATTCTGCGAACCGACACTGATTAGCAAACAAAACTCTCGTGGGCGATACTTTCGTGGGTAGAATCTTGTACAATCAGATCATTTGAGCTCGCGGATACGTACAGTGGAGCTGGGCGGGAACCCGGGTTCTGGCGTTATCCCTCTTCAAGACCAGCGGCCTTCGCATCTCAGAACGCGCTCTGGGCCTCCTTGCACATGCGTGCGCATCTGTGCCTGTATTCGTTCGTCCGCATATGCGCTAGCTTGTCCCAAAATAAGTTAGAGTCCTCCAGCTCTTTATTGTCTGGCAGAAAACGCAGGAGGAATGTCCACCGACACACTTACCGGGAGAAGCGACACCAAGAGCGAACCCAGACCACGTCAATGGCCATCCCCAGCGTATGGTCGTCGTGCCATCCTGCGTGGTGTTTTTTCGGCCACAAGCATGAGTCTCGGCGGGGAAGAAAGGAGCAGCACGCTGACTTTCCACTGCGCTGGGCGACACGGGCTGTGCCATGACGTAGACCTCGTCAGATGGATGGAACCCTAGGGCCCTATACCCCGCTCATGCTCGGTAATTGGTGGACATCTTCCCCAACGAATCAATGCTACGCGGATCAGAGGCCTTTTACATAAGCTGTGTACTGCCAGCCTCCGTATGCGTTATTGACGGTTGTTGTCCAACGGCTTTGACGCCCATTTGGCAACGCCACCACCTCATCACCGCGCGCGTCACCCCGCCGTCACTATGCTTTCACAGAACAATATTCTCCTCGTCATGGTCGCCGTTTTGGATCCGTGCGTTTATATAAACATGTCCGCTTGCCTGCGGAAACCATCCCAACTATTCTTCTCACAACACAATTGACAAACATGCCGATTTTTGGAAAGCAGCACAACGTATGTACATCCTCCGAGACCCTGCTCATGGTCGTTGACACCTCTGCGGATTCCACAGAATCGGGACGTGGCACCTCAGGGCCCCGTGCATGATTCGTCCAACAACAACAACGCTGCAGGCGTAGACAGCGGTCGCGACCACGGCGCGCATGGCCGGGGTGACGACGCAAGTTCCCGCCAACGCCGCCGCGGCAGGGCCGAAGGCACTCGCCCCGAGGAAGGTGCAGGCTACTTCAACCAACAGAATAGCAACGTGAGCTGTCTGCTGCACCTCCCGCCTACATCCGCTCATCCGTCTCCATCCAGAACAGCCCCCGCTCTGACGAAGACAACCCGCCCAGCCACGTCACCAACGGGCAGCATGGCGGCGGAGGCGGCCGGCGGTCGGAGGGCAAGACGGACCACCCAGTTGGCTTGTTGGTCGGAAGCCAGGCGCTGAAGAACAAGGGCATCCAGAAGGAGCAGGAGGCGGGTGCGATCCAGGCGCAGGGCTCCGAGATCGAGGAGGCGGAGCGCCTTGAGCAGGAGGCACTCGTCCGGCGCGAGCACGCCGTCGCGCATGGTGAGTATAAATGTGTATGTGTATGTGCGTGAGCACCGGAGTGCTGATGGTGGTATGTTCGCAGGTGCGCACCCGGACAACAAGCATCTGGGCGGCGGACAGGCTGTGCAGGGGAACACTGGCTATCCGCATAGCGGTAGCGGCGGCGCCACCTACTGAAATGTTACTGTTGAACGCGAAATTGTTGTATCCATACGTCGTCGTCATTGTATCCTGTAAGCTAGTGCAATCAATTTCATCATATATCTACTGCTTCGCGACTATCGAAACGTAGTGCACCGTCCCGTCTGGGGCACTGGACTTCCTAACCTCACGAGAGAACGTCAGACTAGCATCTGGGAGTGCCAGGATTGTGGCCTTGGGGTGTGGATTATAATTACTCAAGTGTGTGGTGGTATGTGAAGACTGGAGCTGATGTTATCTCGGAAATACACGGATCGAATCTTCCCTCGTCATGCAGGCCATCCAAACTGCCAGAACCAGGAATCGGCAACCCGTTAGGCTCATGAATGACATCGCAGGCGTGCAACAATCCTTCATATATTTCTGCTGACGAATTTGTGAAATCCCAAACATAACAAGTGTGGTCGCCCAAAGCCTTACCTTCGGAGAGCCTATATGTCCAGGGAGTAGGAATACCCATTATCCTTGTAATGGAGGGGGATTAAAGATGGGGGGGAGTGTAAATATTGTGGGCTCGAGAAAACTGAAGGTGGAACTGAATATTCCCCGTGCGCACAACTTCGGGAGGTGGTTGGTTAGCGCAGGGGGGGGGGCAGGTTTCTCCTGATCAACGCTCCACTTCATATCCCAGATAAACGTACTACGAGCTGTTCCAGCGCCTGAGAAATTTTTATGACCAAGGAGGCCTTCAAGCTGCCAACTCCGTATGCATTGTTGACGGTTGTTGTCCAACGGCTTTGACGCCCATTCAACGCCACCACCTCATCACCGTGCCCGTCACCAGCCGTCACCTCGCCGTCACTACCTTTTCACAGAACTGGAGCCTTTCCTAATTCCCTCGTCATGGTCGCCATAATATTGGATCCGTGCGTCTATATAAACATGTCCGCTTGCCTGTGGAAACGATCAACCAATTATTCCTCACTCAACACCGTGAATCTCCTTGACAAACATGCCAATTTATGGAAAGCAGCACAACGTATGTGATCCTCCATATCAACATGACTTCACCGACGGTCGTTGACCTATTTGCGGATCCCACAGAACCAGGGGACCAACGCGGAACCTCAGGGCCCTGTGAATGATTCGCGCAGTAACAACAACGCCGCTGGCGTAGACAACACCAGCGGCTACAGTACGCATGGCCTTGACGCAGGTTCCCTCCAACGCCACCGCGGCAGGGCCGAGGGCACCCACCTCGCCGGAGGTGGAGGTCACATGAACCAGCAACACAATGTGAACTGTCTGCCGTATCTCCCGCCGTCCCCACCCACTCACACGGCTCCTCCCAGAATAACCCCCGCTCCGACCAGGGCATCCAGCCCGCGAGCCATGTCACCAACGGGCAGCACGGCAGCGGTGGCGGAGGCGGAGGCGGCCGGCGGCTTGAGGGCAAGATGGAGTACGCGGTGGGCTCATTGGTCGGGAGCCAGGCGCTGAAGAATAAAGGCGTCCAGAAGGAGCAGGAGGCGGGCGCGATCCAGGCGCAGAGCTCTGAAATCGCGGAGGCAGAGCGCCTTGAGCAGGAGGCACTCGTCCGGCGCGAGCACGCCGTCGCACATGGTGAGTACAAATGTGTATGCGTGAGCGCCGGAGTGCTGATGGTGTGTTCGTAGGTGCGCACCCGAACAACAAGCATCTGGGCGGCAGACAAGCCGCGCAGGAGAACACCGGCTATCCGTATAGCAATGGTGGCGGCGCCACCTATTGAATTGTTGTTTCTGAACACGGGATTGATGTATCCATACGTCGCCGTCATTCTTGTATTCTGTAAGCTAGTGCATATTCAATTTTCTCAGATACCTGCCTCCTCGCGACTATCTAAACATAGCGCACCATCCCGAATTCCTGGCTAGAGAGACAGGCGCAACTGCTCCTAGTATGTGAGTGTCGGGTGACAGCCCGCCGCAGCGCTATCCGTACAGCGTCCTCGGCACGGAAGACGTCTCCAGAGTCGACGATGCGCATGCGCCCCATCACTATCTCGAGTTCCTCGACGGCGCCATGTTACCCGAATTGCTTTGCAGCTACTTCCGCCCAGATATGCAGTTATGGGCCTTCATCGTCATCTTCTGACAAATCGGAAGCTGGCAAATTTGACAAATATGTACCATGTGAGATCCCAAAATTGGGTGACATGATAATTCTTGGTCTTACCTTCGGAGCTCGAGGGGGACAAAGACACAAGGGCAGCCTCCTCCAACAGGTCTACATCAAGACTGAGTATTTCCCGTGCGCACAACTTCGGGAAGCAATTGGCTAGCATAGAGGGTATATCAGGTCCCGCCCACGAAGCAAAGGTCCATGTCAAGTTCCAGATGACAACGACGGCCTCGAGACTTGCAAACTGCTCGCGAGACGGCACATTGTCGATCTGTGCCCACAAGGATAGCTGCTCGCTGTACATGGTTTCCGTATCCACGGTGGTGGTGATGACGAGCTTCACATTCCGGAGACTCCTACTCGTAAGGTGCAGCAACAGCCTTAGGTGCAGTTCTAGCCCACCACAAATGTTTATATCCAAGGAGAGCAGTCTGGAGCACGCAGTAGACCGTATCTGCAGTGACCTAGGTCACGGTTTGACGCCCAGAATTAAGCGGGCATAGCCCTAGCAAAATTGCGACCTAGGTCGCAGCAGATACGGTCTAGTGAAAAACATTTCGCAAATTTCTGCATGATGGCCAGTCAGCTGGAGACGGGCAGAGCGATCGGGACAGAACTGACTGGAGTATTTACGACTTGGGACTCTTTGCCAAGCAAAAAAGAGATGCAAACTTTCCAATCGCGGCCCTATTTCGGGGATAACCCTCCAGACGGCAGCATCACTGGGAGGGTCGATTTCAAGTTTCAATGACAGATGGTGCAAGGAACAAGAACTCTGATACAGGAGCATCCACTCCATGATAGCTCCCATCTCCTTGCCACCCATAGTATCCAAGGACAACGACTTCAGTGCCAGCGGAGATGCACAATACGCAGCTCCTGGAGGCCGTTGATTGTTCCAGTGGATAAAGCCCAAACAAAGATTTGAGAGTGAGGAGAATGAATATATGAAGCGAACGAAGTCATTGCACGATGCAAAGGAGCAGTTGTCAAGGGTGAGTTCCGTCACAGACCCGACCATGGACCGGTGAAGTCGGGTGCTCGGATGCGGAGGAAATGTGCGCCAGTCTGTATTTACTATACAGAGCACCCTCGTCGTCCGGAGTGCCTGCGGGAGCAAAAGCGGCACAAGATGCACGAATGGTCTCGCGCGCTCTGTTGGATGTCTCGAAGCTTGCAGAATTTGGAACGGGAGTTGGAATCCAACGGGATTGAGGGAGAGCTGATGCACCACATCGAAACGTGGTGAGATGTGTGGTAGGCGGGAAATGGACACAAGCGATTCCAATGCTGCGAAGCTGCAGATGGACATTGTATGGAAGAGGTTGTATCGGCTTCTGGGAAGCCAAGCGTGGCACGTAAGGGCACAGTTACACAGCGCTTTCGGAGATCCTCGCAAGCAGTCGAGGATGTGGTCTATAATCTCCGGAGGGAATGCAGGACCCGTGTCGTCCTTAATGTCTTCTACGATGGGTAGCGACATCCTTACGTGATGAATGGGTGTGTCAGGAATATTTGACGACTCGCACAGCCTGGGACGACTCACTCACGATATCGCTGCGGGAATTTTATGAAACCTTGTAGGTCTAGCAGACGGATAGCGTTGGCTTGAACACTATCTAGGCACGAGCAGATATAATGATCCTGCACGATGTCGACAATGTGGTGCGGCAGAGGGCAAGTACTAGTACTGCTGAGAGAATGGGTGCACAGTGTGGTCGAAGGGCATACAGGAGGAAAACACCTGAAGACACGTGTCCTGTGCTATGAGGACTGGGTGTACAAGGTTTAGTCATTTGCACACATGATGCAGCGGAGTTTGCAGACCCCCACAGAGTAGAGGATGTGGTCATGTTGGCGCGCGCTGCGGTAGTCCTTTCAGCGGGCTAAATCGAGAGAGAGAACGCCGACTCTTTAGGTGTAGATGTGCGTGAGCAATAAACATCGAACGCACAGAGCATATTCGAATTCGAATTCGAGATCATGATGCCATCGAACCCTCCTCGCTCCTGAACAAAATTCTGGGCTGCCTAACCTCGCGAGACAACCTCGAGCATCTAGTAGGCTAGTCTCCAGGAGAGGCTCAATCCTGCAGATTCCATGCGTGCCAGGCGAAACTGTGCCCAAACGAGTACCAAAATCGTGGCCGTGGGGACATGAATTTCTCGGTATCTGGTCGTATGTGAAGATTTAAGTCAGGAATATCTTGAATATACACGAGTCGCACCTTCCCTCGCTGTATAGGTCATTCGAACTGTCAGCACCAGGAATCGGCAACTTGTTCGATTGTTGTACGCCTGCGATGCTACCTGAACTGCTTCGCAGTCACTTCCGTCCAGATGTGCCGCTATGGGCCTTCATCGATATCTGCTGACGACTCTGTGAGATCGCAAAATTGCGTAACAAATATGTTCATTGAAAGCGTTACCTTCAGAGAGCCTAGGCGTCAAGGGACTAGGAACACCCATTGTCTGGGACATGGGAGTGGACATTGTGCGATCACATACTAACGGTAGAATTGAAAATTCCCCGCGCACACAACTTCGCGAAGTGGTCGGCCAGCACAACGGGTGCAAGGTTCCCCTTGAACTTTCACTTGATTGACAAACCAGGTGACAACGACGGCCGCAAGACTTGCAAACTACTCGTGCGCCAACACGTTGTCGATTTGTGTCCAGAAAGGTCGCAGCTGGCTGTAAATGGGTTTCGTAACCACGATGGTGTCTGCACATTCCGGAGAGTCCTACTCGTGACAAGCGACAACTGCCTTGCGAGCTGATCCAGCGCATCGTACATCTCTATGTCCAAGGAGAGCAGACCGGGGCATGCAGTGAGGATCGGTTCGTAGGTCTCTGCAAACATTGGCAGTCAGCTGGAGACCGACAGAGAAATCACTGGCAGGACAGGACTAACTTAGAGATGTCGGACGAATCACGAGAGACAAATGTTCCAATTGCAACCCGACTACTGAGGCAATCCTCCGGACAATGGCAACTCTGGGATTGTACACCTCCAACGACAAATGACGCAAGGGGAGGGAGGTCTGCTGCAGGATCGTCCACTCCATGAAAGCACTTGCCTCCTCGTCGCGAATCATCAAGACTGACAATGACTTCAGTACCGGCGGAGATGCACGATACGCAGCTCCTGGAGGCCGTTGATTTTCCCAGCGGACGTCGCCCAGGCAAAGATTTGAGAGTGAGGAGAATGACGATATGAAGCGGACGAACTCGTTGCATGATCCCAAGGAGCACTCGGAAAGGGTGAGTTCCGTCACAGACCCGACCATGGACCGGTGAAGTCGGGTGCTCGGACGCGGAGGAAATGTGCGCCAGTCTACGACTGATATCTTGAGCACCCTCGTTGTCCGGAGTGTTTGCGGGAGCAGAAGTGGCACGAGATGCACGAACGGTCTCACACGCGCTGTCCCTGTATGTCTCGAAGCAATCTGCGGCGATCCTTTGAAAGACGAGGCAATTTTATTGGAATCGAGGGAGAACTGATGCACCGCATCGATATGTGGTAGAATGTGTGGCAGGCGGGAAATGGACACGAGCGATTCCAATGCCGCGAAGCTGCAGATAGACATTGTATGGAAGACGTTGTACCGGCTTCTGGGAAGCCAAGCGTGGCACGTAAGGGCACATTTACACAGCGCTCCCGGATCTCCTCGCAAGCAGTCGAGGATTTGGTCCTTGATCTCCGGAGGGAACGCAGGACTCGTTTGGTCCTTAGTATCCTCTACGATGAGTAGCGACATCCTTAGTCACTGGTGCATGGGTGTGTTAGGCATGCCTGATGGCCAAGCCTAGAAGACGACTCACTCACGATCCCACTGTCTATGAGACCTTGTAGATCTGGCAGACGGATAACGTTGGCTTGAACACTCTAAGCACAGGCCGATATGGAGGTCGAGTCCTGTGGGATGTCGACGATACGGTGCGGCTGAAGGAAAGTGCTAGTCACCTGCAGGGAGAATATCGGGCGGACTGACTCGGAATCACTGAGACTCGGAGGGAAGACACCTGTAGACTTGTATCCGGCGTGGTATCATGATCATGAGGACTGGGTTCGTCATTTGCATGCTAGCGTGGTTTGCAGACGCCCACAATTGCAACAAGCTGCGACATACTATCAGGGGACACCAGTTTCAATGTGGACATCACTTTTACTTTCGCAATCGTATACCTCCCTCGCCACCTCTTTATGTACAACTCATGTGTAAACACTGTGGAGTAGTGCAGGAATGAAGACTGCCTTGTCCGATTTTTAAAATTCGCAGTGGAGCACTCGCAAGTTGAATAAAAGTCGTCGGGAATGCCATCATCAGGCTCACATTTCGACCTTGTACACCCTCGCCTCAGTGACGGGCTGCACCGCTTAGTTATCGCACTTGGGACTTCATTGAATACATCATAGTGATGCTCTGTGTAATTTTCCGAAGCCTATCGCGAGGTATCTCGCTGTACAGCCAGGAATTATGCTCTCCAGCGTTACATCTTGGGCGGATGCGTGACATCGGGTGGCGCAGATCTGTAAATGTGCTGTCCGTTCCCCGCCAAAGGACAGCCTGCCGCGTCGGAGTTGAATCACGGCATTCGTGACCCGGCGTGACAAACCCTCGGAAAAATCGTAAAACACTGGTCCTCTCCTCCGGAATTGTTATTTCAGGACCGTCCCGCCACATTTTGAGAAAGTAACTACATGGGCATGTACCTTACACATATGGCTACTGAATGCACCAACTCCGGTATAGAAAGATCAAGGGACAGGGATGCTAGAGGGAGAACAACCAAGTTGGTAAAACTGGTGTCCCCTGATAGTACTTGTGCATGGCCTTTCTAAACGCGGGTCCGAGTCGCGCGACGCGACAAAATTGATCTCGCTCGGCGTTTCTGATAGATCTGATCGCCGAGGCCGAGGCTGAGCACGAGGTGGTCACTGTCCCTGCAGCTTATGACAATATCAAGTGGAGGATTTGCTCTGCGAGCAAGAATGCTGGCGTCGCGGTGATTATAATCCTATCAACGTGTCAAAATTTTGATGTCGATTCTTTAGGCGTGCACAGATGTGCGTGAGCAAGCCTGAGAAACAATATTGAACCCATAGTTGGCGCCTAAGCGCAGGGTATGAAGTTCAAGTTTGTAGACCCTTCATTCCTTTCCGCTCCTGAAAGACATTCCGGAGCACTGTGCTGATTTAATGATGTTACAACATGGTAGTATGAATAAACGGATACCGGAGTGGAATGAGATTTGCAATGGTCCGTGAATGCCTACACTACGTCAGCCGACGTCCTAGGATCCTTCATATCTGGCGGGAATGTTACACGAGGTTGAATCGGCTGAAGATAGTAGTCCCATTGGGTTGATTCAGGACCCAGCGACGTGGCTGCTCTTGAACCAGAAGCGACTGGACGCTCCGCTGACGACACGGAATACGACCTGACGGCTTTCTGGATGTTCAGCTGCATGTAGAATTCGTATGATGAATTGATACATGAAGAACGGAGCATTTGCTTACCAGCATACGGCAGCCTATTATTGAATGCATAGCGAATGCGGTTCTGAACGTATGCCGTGTAGATCTCGACCGTGACGATAATGCAAAATGAAACTTACGGGAGGAATGCGGAGAAAAGTGTGGTCTGATTTGTTTAGGGTCACGTGCATTAGCTCACAGAAAACATTCGAGATAATGAAACATACCCTGGCTACATTCCAAACGACGAAGTTGAGTACAATGCTTCCCAAGACGCCCGCAAAGTAAAACACCGAGTCTCGAAAAAGAACCGACATGATATGAGGCATTTTCATGTTGTTCTGCATCGAGTCCAATGATTTGACTACGGAAAGCACAAATAGGAGGCTCTCCATGATTAGCATCGGAAGCCAGTAGACCCAGGCGTAGGGTGCAATATGTGAGAGAACGCAACCTGTGAACCCGGGAGGTAGCACGACAGCTAAGATACAAGTTGGTATTCAGGGACGAGAGTGATCAGTCCGAAAGATGCATCATGCTCACGGCGAATGTTGTAGGCCACTATTCCAATGATTACTGTACCAACACCCAAGTCGAGGGCCAAGAGAGTGCACATGACGAATAGTAGCATCCTGTTGCGACTGTACATCGCATGAAGTCGCAAAATCTGAATTGCTGCACGAAACGAATGATTAGCAGTCGGACCCCATCTAACGTGATCACTCACTGCCAATGGAAACATGGATTGGGAAAGCCGAGTATGCGACAGCATTGAACCATACACGGCAGCTAGCTTGCAATTGTCAGAGGCATATATTACTATCGGCTTCCATTATTTTTCACTCACAACTAAGAGGATAAGAATACTGTCGTTAGTGATTAATGAATAGCATGTTAGACCACTTACTCGCGTATGTGAGGTTGCGACTGTTGCTAGTACTGTGTGATTCATGAATAAATCGGCATAATTATATCACATTGATGAGACGAACGGATATTGTTGATTCTGCACGATCAATGTGATTAGACGGTAGTGGAGGAATCAAATCAAGTAAACTCCTACATAAGATTGGCCATCCTGCATGTAGCGCACATTCGATGAGAACGAGTCTACCTGACATGACATGCAAGACGACAACTAACGGCCAATAACGGTTCTGGTGGTGGTACACGGTGTTGAGCTTTCGATATCATCAAGTCGAGTCATTTCGAACTTACCGCCAGAAACAGTATTCGTGACAGAGCGATACGATTTCCATGCCATACAAATTGTATCTGGCAAGCAATGGTTACGAAAATATTTGAGTATCGTCCTACCATAACATATGCACCTCATCCTCGATCGTCAGGCCTGCGAATATGAGTTAGTTTGATAGACACTCGTTCAAAAGATGATCAGCCTACCATAGTCATATGTCATCATCGTCAACGAAACCACTAGACAACCACAGTTCAACGCGTCCAATGCAAACAAATGGTCGCTACTCACTCCACATCACGCGAGTAATGAAATAATGATTGCCCGACTGTATCAGGTTCAACGTCTCTTGCTGAACAGCTGAAATGAATGGGTCAGTCATGTTGAGGGACATGATGAGTTGGCGCGCCCAGGTCGCACAAGAGTCAGCAAGCCCGCTCGTGTTCCAGAGCTTATATACAATGGTCATTTGGGGCCTTTGTGCGGACGATGTATAGCCACTCCGGGTATGACGGGCCCCGGGCAGACCGTGCACCGTAGAACGCTGGTCAGTCTTATTCCAGCAAGCTCAGATTGAGCACGATTCAAGCTAAGACAGGACGATCAAAATTCGTTATCTTGCATGTTAGAGAACAGAACCATCTTATACCTCGAAGACGCCAAAGATGGCCTCCAGATGCTACCAAACGTTGATCCACTTGACTGTAATGTTTCAACCCACGCACAGATTATAGCGTCAACGGAGCGTTTCATGACACCAATTTGTCTTGTCCTGTCAGTATCATTGCATATCCAAGCAGCTCAACATCCTCACATGTGGAGTGAAGGACCCTTCGCATGATAAGTATGGCCATCTGCGGGACCATACGTGGAGGGAGCGAATCACGAAACAGGTCCTGAAATATCAACGGGGAGCAACTTCGAGTCGACCGCGACGTCTTAGCGCGTACATGAGGTCCGACCACTGTGTCTTGCGGAGACTTTGAAAGGCAGGGCATTGATACACGAGGTCACTCTACCGCCCTTTGACACACCAACTGGTTCAGACCACTGTGATTGATTATGAGTGTAACTTTCCGATGGGACAGGTACTCATCTGATATCTAAGATCGAAGTCTCCGAAGCTTCCTTCAAGGAACTGGTTCTCGATGAGCGCAGCAGTGGGGCGTTATGCAGTGACGCTCTCAGACCTGTGCACACAGGGTGACACTGGGGCGAGCCACAGAAATACATTCTTAAACATCAAACCGGGCGGCGGGTTTAGGGCCTGGGCCTGATAGTCGGCGGTGGTGGACGTCAGAGTCCTGCGTTTGAGCACGAAATCCTCCTCGATTGTAGCTCTAAGCCCGCAAATCACTCACCGAGGACAAATCGCAGCATGATAAGAAGCCAGCTCGTCCGAGTCGTAGGTGCGACGAACTGCTAGTTAGAGAAACTCTACTTGCATTCAGAAACAAGTGCACAGTCAATTTGAGGTCCGTAGTCAGTTAAGTCTCCAAAGGAGCATCTAGTCAAGATTTCAATACAATCGATGATGACCACTGGATGGACTTACAGTTCACCACAACATCGTGGAACAGGCAAATGGAGAAAATAGTATCAGCACATCTATCTGTAGAAATTGCAAAATCCAAGGAAGCAACCTTGTCTCTTCGGGGGTTTATCAGTGCGGACCGAATGTCGACATCTTGACGGCGTGGCGTGTAGTCAGAAACGAGATGATATGGGTCCCAAATACCTATAGGAATACAACAGTCATCACTCTATCGTGGATGCTCCACCGTCCCAATGCCAAGAATGTGAAATCCCAAGTTGTCCGCATCAAATTCACACCAGCTCGCCCTCCGCGTCGACCTCGCCTCCCAGTTTCGTCCACGCCTGCTTGATCTTCTCCATCTCGTCCACAACCGCCTTGAACTCTGCCACGAACACAGCCATCGGCTCCGGATCCAACAGGTCCACGTCCATCTCCGAGTCCGAGTCCGACATCGAGATCGACGTGCTGTCGCCATGCGCGAGCATCTTCTCGAGCTGGTCTTTGCGCGAGACCTTGTCGTTGTACAAACGGATGTACAGGCGGAAGCAGGACTTGTAGTACTGCCGGAGACCCGCCCGGTCATGTGGCAGCGGCCGTGCCTTGAACACAGAGTCGTGCTTCTTCTGCCGCGGCGGACGTTCTTTTGCTTCTGCAACACGCCTACGCTGCTCTTCGCGCGCGTTGCGTTCTGGCTCCTCATCAGACGAGGACGAGGATGTGTATATGGGAGACTTTCGACGCGGCTTGGCCGACCCGCTGCTCTGCCGTGGCTGCTCGCGGTGTTCGCTGCGCGACGAGGACCCCGAGGACGGGGCGGCGCGGTCTCGTTCGCGCTGGGGAGGAGCGAGAGGGGAGCGAACGCGGCCAATGGGCGAAGGTGCAGGTGGCAGCGGCGAGGGTTCCTGCTTGATCTTCACTCGAGGTGGGGCCAAGGGCGAATACTCGCGCTTGACGGCCTTCTTGGAAGGAAGTAGGTCCCTGTCTCGTCCCCCCTCCCGGTTCTTTTCCTTATGTTCATCATCATCTCTTCTAGGGCGCGGTCGTTCTTCCGTCTTCCGCCGTTTCGGCGCACGTTCCGGTTCGTCTGAGTCTGACGAGTATGTAACTTCGCGTGTCTTCCGTGCAGCTCTATTTGTTGCTGCAGAAGTAGTATCTAGCGCTCGCTTCTTGCCTGAGGCCGTCTCCGAACGGACAGTAGGCGCGGGCGATGCTTTGGCCTTCGTTTGTGCACGTGCAGCGGAACCTGTAAGAGAAGTCTTCACAGGCTTCTGTGCCTGACTGGTGGCAGGTGGGGGAATGGGCGGCGCGGGACGTGCATGTCCAGAAGGCGACGGAACCTCCCGCTTGCTCTCGCGGGCATCGACTGGGCCTGTCCTCCTCGGCGGCTGCGAGCCCGACGGCGACGCAGGCGTTGCAGGAGGTGTCGCGCTCGCCTTAACCCTGAACCCAGAGCCAGGCAGCCGGCGCCCCGGCGGGATCGCAGACGCTGGAGAGTTCAGTGCGGCGCTAGATTCTGTGACAGCCTTCCCTTTGCCCTTGCCCACGACATCCTTCAGTGGCCGTGCACTCTCGTCCTTAGCGATGGTGATGTCGCTGGGCTTTTTGCGAGTGCCCTCCGTCTTCGGCTTCTTCGGCTTTGCCTCCTTAGGCATCATGGGGCGCTTTGGCTCAGGTTTGGCGCCGTTGGCGGAGGTGCCAGCTCCAGCGGCACCCTTCGATGAGGCGACCCCTGCCACAGTCGGCACACCGCCGGTCTCGCGGTAGCGTGAGTGCTCCCACACCGGGTCCGACTCCGGTATTTTGAGGCGACTAAGCGCCGCGCGTGTCTGCCGTGCGAGTTGTGTTCGTTCAGCGTGGTCGAGTTTCCCCCATTCGTAGGGGCGGACTTGAGTCCACGATTCAGTTTTGAGCTGCCAACGTGGTGCGTCCTGCGCACTGCCCTTGGCCGTAGGGACTTTCTCTGCGACCTGGAAGTGAGATCATACATCAGAAGACTCCAACGAGCCAATGCTTGCTAGCGCCACAAACCTCCTCAAGAATATTCGCAAGCTCCCTGCGCGAGGCTGCATCACTATCTTTGCCCCCGACCAGCCGCAGTGCATCCTCTGCTGTCCGTGCAGCAAGAGCGAGACAATGGATAAGCCGATGGCGGGGCGATGTGACATCGGCGCCGCCCTGGGACGAGGACGGTCGCGGCGACGCTACATGCTGCGTCACAGAAGGAAGATGGGTGTCCGAGACGTGCACAGGACGCCGCATAATTTGCGGCTCCTTGCGCTTCTTCGCGCCCGGGCGAGGTGCAGGCGGGGTGTCGATGAGAATCGCTTTGCGCTCGGAGCGCTGCTTTTCCGCGGCGAGGGTGGTGTCACGCATCTTGTGCTTCACAATCTCGAGCTGGCGCTCCACAGTGAACTTGCCCGTCACGTTCGCGTAGAGCTTGAGCGGCGCCATTGGCTTTGCCGCGGAGGAGGTGCGCAGATAGAGCTCGTGTGGCGAGCCCTCCTCCAGCGGGCGCATGGCGAAGAACGAGTCGCCAATGTGTATTCCCTGCAGCCCGCATCAGCTGCCAATACAAGGGGGGAGAATGGAGTGTGTGTGGCACACCGAGTTCTCGCCAAACTCAAACTCCATCTTGGGCTGGTTGGGGAAGCCCTCTAATGCTTCGAACGTCTCTGCAGACATCCGAACAATCATGGCGCGCTTCGGCTTCGAGTAGAGTGTGTCTCCGGGACGACCTTGTCCCTGCAGTGAGAGTGTACCATTTCCGGGGAGTGGCATGCTGAACGACGTCCGACAAAGGCGTTCTGTGGCACCGTCACGGTCTTGGTCGGTGGCTGACTAGAGGTGGACTGTGCAAAAACACGGATTTCTTGAGATTCCAGCTGCAGCGTCGTTCTCCGGGGCTCGCTGCGGGAACGGGGGGTGGGTGGGAGATGAAGGTTTGGTAAGAGTACTTCCAGTCCCGGTGAGCGTCTTTGAGCGCGCCACTGCCACCCAGATCAATATCGCCCCCACGTGGGCACTACCGACCGCCGGATATGGTAACCATCCTGTTTTGATCCTTTTTGATCCTGTCCTTGTCACGGACTGCCGCCCGATCAGAACAAGCACACCATACAAGGGCAGTAAATAAATACAAATCTCACAGATTACAACAGTCCATACAGTCTAGTAGTACACAGCGTGACGTGGCACAGGTGGTCCCTCTACCGAACAGCATCTAGCACAATAAATGACTTCAAACCAATCAGTCATCCCGATATTTTCGCATGCTCTCCGCGAACGAGCCACCGAGCAGGGTGATAAGGACCACGACGATGGCCCACAGATAACCACCAAGGATATTCCTAGTCACAGAAAATGCGAAGAGAGAGCTGCCAGGAAACCCGTTAGGATCACAGATTAATGCCACATCCAAAATCGCTCGTACCCGAAGATAGTTGGAGTAATCGCAGCCGTGAATGACTGGGCGAACTCTGCCATGCCATTTGCGGTCCCAAGTGATGTCGTCCCGGGCGTATGGTCCTTGGTGAGTATCATGATAATGCTGGTGGAATAGTGTGAGACCCACGAAGGTCACGAATGAAGCATGACTCACGAGAACGCCATACAGCCTATCCTCGACAGGAACAACACAATGCCCACAGCGGTCCACTCCAGTGCCTTGCCTTCCGCTCCAGCCGCGCTCTTCGCAACCAGCGAGAGTAGTGACATCGATGCGAACGTCACGGGCCACGATTGCATGCAAATTCTGAACACGGTGAGTACACCGAGCTTGCGCAGTAACATAGGCATGAGCAGTTTGAGGAAAATAGACACGGTGCCCATGATAGACAGTGCGCGACCAATTTCTGGTGGCTGATAGCAATGAAGTGTCAGAAAGAGGAGAATGAATATTGTTAACACAACGTACGGTTAGCGACAGACCGCCACCGTCAATAGGCGTGTAAGCGAGGAGGACGAATCCGTTGTTAAATGCCGACCCCACAAAACCGAGGGCAGCACTCGACGCGCAAACAGCGCGGATGACCGGCATGGATGCGAGGGCCTTAATGCTGAGCGGCTTCGCTGCAGTTGATGGGACGTCCCGTTCGTGATTGGTATCGGAGACCGTCTCTCCGTACGGGAACACATCGTCTGTCACCTTCTGTGCTGACCGCTTTCTAGGAAGAGTCTACGTGCGCGTAGTCAGTGTCTCCATCATCGAGTGATAGTGATAGAATACTCACCTCTTCGAGTACGAAGACGGCTAGAAGTGCAGCAACGAGCGCACCACCCGAAGTGATTAAACACGGTAAGAGGTATGGATAGGCATGCCAGAATGGGCTATCAAACAATACAGGGAATTGTGTTGCTGGATTGGCGAAGGTCCCTCCGATTAGAGGTCTATAATCCAACAATTGTTTAATTTTTGTCGAGGCTAAGTTCAAGGATATCATTCACCCGACCACATATCCCACCGCAGCAACTATGTCATAGTAAGGGAAGGCAGCGGATTGATTTGTCGCATCTGTAAGTTCGCCCACGACGGAGTGTATCGCTCCAGTGATCCCAGAGAATACACCGACTGCAGAGCTATTCATGAGATACTGTCCCGAAAGCAGAATATGTGGCCTACTCACCGAAAAAGCGCGTAAATAGTACGGTCGCAAATGAACGAGACAGCCCGAATAGGAGAGTGAAGAGGGCAATGCCCAAATTGCCGATGACAATGACAGGAATGCGTCCATGCTTGTCTGCAATATCCTGATAAGCCTGGTCGCTTGTGGTACCAAAAGCTCAAGATATGCACCAGAAAGACGGCCCCATCCATATATGACGAACAGGTGTGCAATTCCACTGGCACTGCCCTGCACGATGGTCGTGAGCTGCGTGCGTGCGAGTCGACGTGCAGTGAAGCGCTGCGCGCACTGACCACAAGGCCGCTGTAGTATCCCGTCTGTGCACCTTCGGACTTGGCCAGCTCGGCGACCAGGACGTTGAGATAAGGCAGCACTTGGGACACGGTGATCGGAAGGATGAGTTTGATTGCAAATATTACACCGAGCTGCAGCTTTGGGAGTGGGGTTACTACACGAGCGGAACTCTCTGGCGCTCGAGAGACCAAGAGAGGGTCAGTCTCGATCGATGCTTCCTCGAGGTCATCGGCAACGGCAAAGATGTGGTGAGGTTCCGACGGCGGCGACATGGTGGTTCGAAACAAAGATGCACTGGAGGGAAGCTGCCGCTGGGATAGAAGTCTTACATGATATATTGCTGGTCGAGTGTATTCGTGCTCGACGCGTGAGATGGCGATGCACAGCCAGCCAGAAGTAGATCACACGCACGTGACTCTCTCTCGGAGCGCAGTAATACCGCCTCGGACGTTATTCTTGCCTCTTCCACCGACCATCATGACCACCAACTATACCGCCGCACCCCCGCCCTACCAGGCACCGTCGCCGAGCAAGCCAGCCTTTGGCGAGGATGGATCTTCCACCCCTCTCCTTAGTCCAAGGGCGGGTCCTAGCAATGCCATCTTCGATCAGCCGGCAGCGGACGATATTCCGGACGATTTCAAGGTATGCAGTCGTACACTCTACCGTACATCAACTCACTAACCAGAACCGTTAGTATGGAACGACTGTCTCCGACAGCGCCCCTGAGATCCGCAGTGCATTCGTCCGCAAAGTGTATACGATTCTCTGTATGTGCTTTGTCGTCTTGATTGGTACATGTCGCGTTTCTGACATGGCCCTCTTCACCAGTCTGTCAGATTGTGGGTGTCTTACTACTCCAAATTGCGAATGTCATCCTTATTTTCGATTCTCTAGCTCGCCACATGTGTCGTAGCCGGTGGCCTCTCAAACTCTCCTAATGCCATCTTATGGGTTCAGACTCAGTAAGCAATGGGCCCCTGTCAGGCCATTCTCGCTGCTCAATTCTCCCCATCATCCAGCACTTGGGCCTTCTACATCCCTCTCTTCGGAACCCTGGTCAATCTAGGTTTCCTGTACTGGAAGCGCCACAGCCACCCGCTCAATCTCGCACTGCTCTCAACGTTCACCCTCCTGGAAGCGTTCGCGCTCGGCGTCACCGTCGCGTTCTTCGATAACGTTATTGTCCTGCAGGCGCTGTGAGCGTACCGCCCTGCTGCTTCGGCAAACGTGTTGCTGATCCGTCCTCCGCAGGTTGATTACACTGGGCGTCTTCCTCGGCCTGACGCTGTTCACGTTCCAGTCGAAGGTGAGCCAAGGCGCCGGTGACCCAATGCGAGGCGCTGACTGTGCGCAGTATGACTTCTCCGGAATGGGCCCGTGGCTCTTCGGCGGTCTCATCGCCCTGAGTGCGTCTTCTGGTCCATTTCGGGTTGCAGTCTGCTGACGTTATGATTGCGCGTTAGTGATGACCGGCCTTGTGGGCGCGTTCCTTCCGTTCGGGCACACTATGGACTTGGTCTACGCGATGGGCGGCACCCTCCTTTTCAGCGGCTACGTCGTGTATGATACCTACGTGATCACCAAGAGACTGTCGCCGGACGAGTACATCATGGCCGCAATCAGCCTCTATCTCGAGTGCGTTCTCTTGTTGAGAATTTATGCCGGTGACTGACTATATGCGTCGTGCCTCGCGCAGCTTCATCAATCTCTGTGAGTTTTAAACGTCGTATATGGCCGGGCAGCGGCTGACTTGACACGTTGCTGCAGTCATCAACATCCTTCGTCTCCTCAACAACGCCCAGGAGCGCTGAGGCGGCGGACTGCGAGCATGAAGTGCTCTCCAACTCCGGCTGTTGGACATTGTCGCAGTAGCAACGAAGCTGCACATGGTGTTGTGCCACTGATCTGATACTAGGGGATGTTTGCAAGCGCCTCCTGTCGGCCTGCGTATCCCCGAGCTTGTACTACGACATACGTTATGACTTCCAATATTCACATGACATTCGTTTGTCAACTCGCTGTCGGGCGATTTCCGCCCGGACATCCGTTCGAGTATATGATACGGTGTAGTATAATCGTCGTTCAAGGCATGAGGGGGTTCGCGTGAAGTATCGTGTCGAAGGGGAAGTTCTCGTCGTAGAGCTCGCGGAAATGTGTCGCCATAGGGTCTACCAGCGTGCGCAGCGCCGAAAGCACAGCGCTCGCTGTCATCTGCAGACTCCATGCGCTAACAGCCCTGATGCGGCGGTTGAAGTTGGCTTGCGTGACGTGGTACGCCATTGCCTCGTATACCTGATGGAGACGCGTCAGTCTGGCCTGCGCGACGATATGACGACAGATCTACAGACCTTGATAGAGATCGCGTCCATAAGACCAGCTAGGGAAACGGTCAGTCGGGGCTCCCAAGAATGGAAAATCGTGAATATGCTTACTCTCCCACATCTGCCGGGAGGCACATCAGTACCAGGGTGAAAATCGCAGTACGGATACACTCACCGTCCACGCACCGTCGAAGTCGCTCAAATCCTTGACGACGCGACAGCGAATAGGAACCAAAGTCCGGTTGGCACTGCACCCGCACATGAGCAGCGATCACCGACGCATACAGACACGCCACCCACTTCATAAACGCGACGATCGGCCTGATGAGCGCGTTGTTGACATAGCTCAGGTCGCTCGTGAAGAGCGGCACCGCCGCCTTCAGGTCGCGGAAGCGCAGGTCGATGTCGACCACAACACGCGGCGCATCCGCACTGCCGCCCGCGTCCTCGTCGTCCGCGCTCGCGGGCACGCTGAGCGGCGGCTTCGCAAGCGCGCGCTGCCCGGGGATCCGCTCCGCGAGCGCATCCGCGAGCTCGCCGAGCAGCTCGTTCAGCGGAAGCGCGGACGTGGGGTCGTGCGGGAACTTGATGTCCAGCACCGCGTCGACCTTGCCGGACGTGAGCCACGAGAATGGCCCGTCGTGCGTCGTCATGCTCTGCAGGTGGTCGATGTTTAGGCCGTCCATGCGGAAGCGCGACTGCTCGCGCCATGGCGTCAGTGTATGTCGTCCAAGCAGGGACATGGAGACGTACCATGCGTGCCCACTGGCCGTCTTTGAGGTCCTGCTCGGTGGTGCGGCCGATGCTCTGGGGGCGGTGGAGGCTGAAGAGGCAGTTGTCCAACTGGCCGACGACATTCTCGGCGGCGAGGAAGTCGTAGAAGATCCACTGCTTGCGGAACGTGCGGATGTCCGCGCGAAATATCGAGAACGTATACGGGCGGAAGTCGGACGGCTGGTACACGGTGACGAGCACGTCCTCGAGTTCCAGTGACTCGAGCTCGAAGTCGCCCTGATGTCCCTGATGCCGGAATGACGCTGGGTCGAGCGGGTGCTCTGGGTCCCATGTCACCGAGCGTCGGTCTGAGCAGCATTGCGTGAGTGCGAGAGGAGGCCTCGGGATGGCAAGAATGGCACCTATCACTCCACGTACGCCTTTGACGACTGCGTCGACCACAAGGCCCTTACCGTCGAACCAGCGTGCAAATGACAGCGTGACGTCAATCGAGTCCACATTCAGGTCGAACATCGTGTAGTTGGTGTCCTCGTCCGAGTGGTCCTCAAGAACGATATCATCGTCTTCGTCGCCCAACCTGTGGTTCGATGGGTGGTTGCTGACGTCGTAGCCAACAGCAGCCCTGTGTCCTGCGTCCTTGTCGACTGGACGCCGACGGACGCTGTCGACATCCTTGGGCCGTCGCGTGACGTAGACATGTTTGAACGATATTCGCGAGTCCTTCCACTTTGGCACAATGGCGGATTCGAAGATGATGGTGATGCCGGTTTCGGCAGTAATGTAATCGCTCAATGCACGAGCGACGTATTCTGCAAAAACAAGCTCGGATTAAGATCAAAGAGAAGGCCTGAAGACAGAAGGGCTCGAGATGACGGATAAGACCTGATCAACATTTCCATAATATGGCCAAAACGATAAACTTCAGTGGAAGAACGTGAGAATACCCGGTCTTGCTTTCGTGACATGTGTCCCACTGCCTTGAGAAGCGTATTTCGACAACAGGGGGCGGGACACATAGGTATGTCCGAGACACTTCTTATTTCCGAATCATGAGATGTTGTCCCACGGACTGACCATGCGTTCGAAATTTGGGCTCACGCTTCCCCTGCCATCATCAAGAGTCCTCCGAATGTGCACTGACCTTGTAAGCGCAGACTATTCGCGGTTGCAAACACAACAGAAAAGAACGTAGTGCTACAGCCAACGTCAGGTGTACCTATCACAGACAATAGCAGAAATCACTTACGTGCCGAGAAGGAGCCAGAGCGTCTGGCTCATAAAAAACCAAGTAACAAAGGCGGAGATGTCATCCGCGTTATACCTGCGGAACGACCGGATGGTGAGCCATTTGAAGCGCACGCGCAGACGCTGCCAGAATCCGCCGGCAGCACGCAGGAAGTCCTCCTGAGTGGGCCGATGAAGATGCGGCAGAGAGAGTGCGAGTCGGCGGAAGAATGGCGGGTAGTTGTCAAATCGGTGGGGGTTCGGTGGATCTGGTGGCTTGTCGGCCTCGGGTGGTGGTGGATCGCCTTGTGTAGACGATGATCGGTGTCCGTCTTCCGGTCCCTCTCGCGGCGGAGGCGGCTTGTGTTCCCCTCGCCTGCACGCAGCAAACGACAGTTGCCGAAATGAGACCCGTGTTTGAATGCTCCGCGTACCAAGATGGATGTCGACGGAGGTGCTGATGGGCTGACAAGCAAGTGGTGGGCGACAGCTGGGATAAGGTTGCTGTCTAAAAAATGTGCGGATGGTGCTGTATCGCTCGACGACCGCCGTGGTGGGTGCCCGGCGAGCATGGCGCAGCAGCGTCGACTTTATCGCCAGAGACATGGAGGCACATGTATGTGCGTGACGATGTTGACAGCAGAGAGTGGCAAGCGAGGCGGCGGCACACGACCGAGGAGTGGAGAAAAGTGCACGTGCAGCGCGTATGCTGCGCCCGCCGCGTCGACTTCAGGCTGAACTTAGACTTCAGGTTGCCAGGTCCGTCGTTAACGTTCGCAACGAGAGTCGCGACGGCGACGGCGACGGCGACGGCGACGGCGACGGCGACACTTGCTTCCTTGGATTCTCCCCCCAGGAGCATTCAACGCAAGCAACTGTCTTCGCCGCACATCCCCAGCCACGCCCGCCATGATTCTCGACCATCTTCTCCGCACCGCATATACGCTCCTTGACCGGGTATGCCCCGTCTCTTCATGCGCATTTTCTGCCGTACCAACGCGAGCGAGTTTTCCAGGGACTCGTCCCAGATTTCCTCGTGCGCATTGCGATCCGTCTCCTGTGTCGCCAGAGGTTGCGCGAGATAGACCACGGCTCTTTCGAGGCCAACCATGCCGAGAAAATGAACTGGATCGAACGCGTCCGTGCCAGGTCTACCATCGCAGATCTTACCGAGCGAGCCAACGAGCAGCATTACGAAGTTCGTCTACTGCCGCTATCCATGCATATGCTCTCACCTATATTTCTCCGCAGGTGCCCACAGAATTCATACTGAGCTGTTTAGGTCCGCGTGCCAAGTATTCGTGTTGTCTCTATCCTCGCGGCCGGGAGACCATCGAAGAGGCCGAGATACTCATGCTTGAAAGTTATTGCGAAAAGGCACACCTGAGGGACGACATAGATATCCTCGATCTCGGTTGCGGTATGTCTCGCTCGCGAACTCGGCGTCGCACTTTGGTATGGTATCCGGTTGATGGTTTTGAGCAGGCTGGGGAAGTCTTACCTTGTATCTCGCGGAGGTGACTTGGCAATTCATCAAACTGCCACGGGCTCGTTCTTATGATGGTTCATGCAACGCAGAAGTATCCTCGCGCCCGCATCACTGCCCTGTCCAACTCCACAACACAGAAGGCTCACATCGAAGCTAAAGCCAAGGACCGACACCTGACGAACGTGCAGGTACTCTGCAATCGTTATAATGGCTGCAATATGTTACTCAATATCCCGTAGGTCATCACTGCCGATGTGAACGAGTTCGACTTCAACGGCACAAAGCAGTACGTCCCTGATATGCGGCAAGACAACACGCATCTGACTCGCCTGATCAGTTTCGACCGCATCCTCTCGATTGAGGTACGCACACGCTCGCCCAGATCCATCACGCCTGCTACACGGAGCGCGTTCACCAGATGTTCGAGCACATGAAGAACTACAAGTTGCTCATGGCAAAAGTCGCCTCCTGGCTACGTCCCGACACGCCCGACGCGCTCTTTTTCGTGCACATCTTCTGCCACCGCACGACGCCGTACCACTTTGAGGAGAGCGACGGCTGGATGGCACAGATGTTCTTCTCCGGCGCGTCCATCCTCTTTTTTCCTCCCCCGACGATCTCAGCTCACGTGGTGATGGTGTTTCAGGCGGGACAATGCCCTCGCACGATCTGCTCGTACGTCCCACGCTGCCTTGGAACGTACAGCTGTTATGACCGGACCACACCCAGCTCTACTTCCAGGACGATCTGACCCTCGTGCGCAGCTGGTACGTCAACGGGCGGCACTACGCACAGACGTGCGAGGACTGGCTCAAACGCCAAGACAAGTGCAACTGGGTCGGGCACGAGACTAATACGAAAGGGGCAGTGCCAGACGAAGGCAGGAAGATGTCCAACCGGTGCGGACCATTGCTCGTATATATCTGGCTCCGTCGGAGACCTGACGCGGTGCGAGTGCCAGTTTCAGGGTGTTCTACATGGCGTGCGCGGAGCTTTTCGCGATGAACCACGGTGAGGAGTGAGTGCATTCATCACCGATGATAGAGCCGAGATTCCCCGCTCACGAACGCGCAGATGGGGTGTCGGACACTACCTTTTCAAGCGAAAGTGACGAGAAGGCGATGACCCTCGGGGCGAATGCGGGGCGGGCATGCGATGTGATTGCTGTGACGATATGAATGGGGGCTCATGGGCAGACAATTAGTACAGACGCAATAAGTACTTCTAAGCGACAGCAGAGCAGACACAGGCACGGTCAACTGGACTGCCCCGCGCCCGGCGGCGCGGACGAGGACGGTGGTGGCGATGCTGGTGGTGGCTGCTCTTGCGCCTTCAGCTCCGCGTCGAGGCGTTCCCGCGCCCGCACGACCTTCGACTGGAGGTAGTGCGAGTACACGGGCGGGTGCGGCTGGCGAGCACCCGCGGCGGGTTTTGGCGGGGGTGCCTGCTGCGCGTTCGCCTTGAAAAGATGCTCGTATTGCTGGTGCCCACTGCGTCAGCATCTGCGCGCGCGCGCAGGACCGGGGCAGAGCACGCACCTGCAGCATCCGCTCCGTGGGGTCCTCCTTCTTGACGTTGAGGATCAGCCGCGCCTCGTCCGCTGTCATCCGGTGTTCCCTCGTCAGGCGGTCCGTCAGCGAGCCCGAGGTCGCGTTGCCGACGCCTGCAGCGTCGCCGCCGAGCGCAGCCTGCGGTCGGTGCTTCGCATCTAGCGCAAGCAACCGCTGTGAGCACACCATGTAGCAGCAATTGTGGGACGCGCACTTTGGACCGCTTGCCTGCCCGCCGCGAGGAACGCCTTCCCCAGGATCTGTGCTCCTGCGATCGCTATTTGCACGATGACTTTGGGGGAGGACTGCACGCAAGCCGTCAGCTCTCTGCCAGCGAGGCCCCACGTATGGCATGGTGAAACAGACCATAAGCAAGATACGACAGCCTGAGCCTGGGAAACCTGGGGACGCTGCTGAGTGCTGTCGGCGACCGTGAACTTTTTGGGCAGCCGGCCTGACGCGCCGCGCGAGCACGTGTCCGGGCGCCTGCCAAAATTTCCCCCCCTCCTCGATCCTCCGTACAACCCGCACATCTCACTGGGCCAAGTATTGATTTTGCGACCCTCGCGACGACGTCGGGTTGCAATGGCCCAACCACAGGAAAAAACGGCCAGAAAGCGCAAGCACGCGACGGCGGAGGTCGGCCTGGGCGCAGAGCCGTCGACGAAGCGGGCAAAAAAGGACAAGAGCGGGAAGGCGAAGAAGGACAAGGACAAGGCGGGGAGGGCGCAGGGCGAGTTCCGCGTCGTGCAGGCGGTGCTGGCAGTGTCGATCTCGCCCGTGTTCGCGAACAACCTGCGCGCGGGCGTGGATGAGATGCTCGATTCGATGCTCATGAGGTGCGTCGCGCCGCCCGTGCGTGCAGGCTGTGCCGGAGTGATGTGAAGGCCGCCCGCCCGCTAGGTACATCCCCGCGCTGCAGGGCGTGGTGCTCGCGCATGACAATCTGCGCTTCCTCGACTCGACGGCGGCGATCAAGGCAGACTGCCCGTTTGCGAACTGCCGTGTTGCGTTCGACGCGACAGTGTGGAGCCCGCAAGTGGGCATGAAGCTCGGTCGGTGGTCTTCCTCGCTTGTATATGCGTTTAACTCAGTCTGGGTCGCCTGCACGACTAGTGGGTAGGGTCAATTTATGCTCGCCCGACCACGTCTCTTTGCTTGTCCATCGTACATTCAACGTCTCGATACCTCGCCACCACATACCCGTCGCCGAATGGGAGTTTGAGTATGGTCCGGTGGCGAACGATCCCGAGTTTGGAGCCGCCGCCGCGGAGGGGGAGGTCCTGCCCAACGAGAGCGGTGAAGACATACCGCAAGAGGACGCAGAGGGAGGCGGCCGGTGGGTGCACAAGGTCACCGCTACCAAGCTTGGCGGAAGCAAGGGATACGTCGAGTTCACGGTTGTCGGGTATGTGTACATGCTCTATTCTACCGCATATTCGTACTGATCCTCTTCCGAACACAGACTCACCATCGCGAACCAGATGCTGTCGCTCGTAGGCTCGGTGCAGCTGGATCCGTTCTCGCCGGAACACGTTCCGTCACACCAAACAGCCGCTGCGAGCACTTCACAGGTGAATCGAGCGCAAGCAGAGCTCGAAGAGCCCGAAGCAGACCCAGCTCTGGACGATTTTCCCAATGGAGGAAGTGATAGCGAAGAAGATACGTTCGAAATGCTGGGCAGGCGCGGTGATGAGGCGGTTGCGCGCGATGCGGAGAGACGTGCAAAGGAGGAGGAAGCCGCAAAGAAGGAACGAAAGAGGAAGCGGAAAGAAGCAAAATTGCAGGCGGCGGACGGTACAGATGTCGCTGCGGATAGACCGCCAAAGGAGAAGAAAGCGAAGAGGAAGAAGAAAAGCTAGCTTGCCTTCATTTATTTTCTGCGGGATTTTTTGCATACTTGGGACGAGGTTTGATGGTTGAGACGACTGGTTACGGTGTACGAAAAATTGCGGTATCAAAACTCTCGTTCGCGGCCCCTTGATAGATGAGTTCACTTGCAGGGCATATAATTTGGCTGCTGAGTAGAACAAGTCACTAAGAATTCTCTAATAGTCACTCTTCTGGGACATCTCCACTAATGTACAATGCGCAGGCTTACGCTCCGTTTCATTTACTTCAAGTGCGACAGGATGTTTCGTTCACAACTCGCTAATCAGTCGACGGGCGGACGAGAGATTACCACGGGATGCGCGACCCATCGTATTTGAAAAACGCAGTGGCGTCCTCGAGCTTCGCCTCCGTGATAACCTTGATCACACCGTCAGCAGACTGGTCCGATGAGATCATTTGCACCGGAAGGTTGTGCTCGGACACCCAGCCTTCGATACTCTTACCCATATCCGTTGCAACCCAACCTGGAACTATGAGCTGAGCATGCGGACAAACTATGTGATTGGAAATTTCCCTGACCTGGGTGCAACACGATCGTCGTGATGCCCTCGGCCTTGAGGGTGGTGCCCCACTTGCGTGCCACTCTAGAGATCAACGGTTAGAAAAGACTGCAATTTAACCTGTGCAAGGACGTACATGTTCAGGGCAGCCTTCGTGGCGGAGTACGCATTCCCCAGCTCCTGCATGTATGCTGCAGTCTCGACGGATCCCAAGTCGGAGCTGACATACACCACTTTCTTTGCGTGTCCTTTACGCACGAGCGGGAGGAACGTGCGGACGACAAGGATCTGAGCGACCACGTTCAGGTGGAACTCCTCTTCGAAAGACTTGAGGTCGCTGTGTGGTGTAGCGGTCGGCTATCAGCCGACTCGGAACACATTGGCGGACGCGTCGTGGTACATACAGATCTGCAAACATCACCATAGGCTGGAAGCTGAGCGCGGCATTGTTTATGAGGCAATCAAGCCCCTCCGGGAGGAATGAGGACGCCATCTCAGCCGCCTGCTCTATTTTGGCGGGGTCGCCGAGGTCGAAGGGGACAATTTCGAGACGACCGGTGTGGTGAGCCTTCAGGTCGTTCAATGTCTGGGCGCGGCTGGGATCTCGAGCGCCAGCAACGACAATGGCGCCAGAATTCTGGAGCTGGATGACAGCGGATAAGCCTTGCGCTGTATTGCAAAGAGTGATGCATGCTCACGAGTTTTTTGACAATGGCGAGTCCGATGCCTCGGTTTGCCCCGCTGATAAAATAGGAGGGCATTGCGTTCGCTGGCCGCTGACAGACGAGGAGGTCCGCGTGAGAGTGGTAAGTAGCTGAGAAGTTCTCAAACTTATGGCCCTCCTGCCTTCTGCTTCCCCGTGAACGTTCCGGATAACAGCGCTGGCAACATTAGCACGATAGCATAAGAGCGTCAAACCTACGAGATACTCAAAAGAGACAAGACTTTCTGGACATTATACTCGTCAGTACTTGGAAGGGCTGTGAAGCCGACGGAAAACAGTTGGTCGCAGTGAGGCTCGTGCGGCCACCGCGCTGAGAGGCGGAAAGCCGCGAGATTCCGATCGACGATACAAAGCGGGATTTCCCGGGGCCGCGCTAAGGCTTTACTTCCCCTGACAGCCGACTCGAACTTCTGCTGCATGACAAGGAAATGCCATATCATGAGCTGGGCTTACTAGCCTCGTTGCCCACTCAGTACGGTTGACTACGTGAACAATCCGAATCTATAAAACGCTATGATGCTACGAATTGAGAGCAAACCTTTCTGCCATACACTGTGTACGTTCAAACTTACCCAATTTAATGGTCATGATGTGCAGAGTAATATGATAACACCATTTGCGATACAGTGTCCGTGCCGATCTGGTATACTAGTAATAGTAAAAGTGCGTACCTCCTCTAATGACGATATGATACAAGATGTCCACAGGTTCTATGACCACGACTCCACGATTACGAACCCCTCAGCGTGGCGTGCGACCAGACTGCCGACTTGCACAAACAATGACAGGGGGCAGTCGCTACCTCCCCCACATCGCCCCGCGCCCACTCGCCGAATGCCGACGATGCACCCGCCGGCGCCTCTCCTCTCCACTGGCAGCGAGTGACGGCTTTGGAGCGCTCGCTGGCGCATCACCTGCGCCGACCAAGTTTTGTGAGTACTGCCGCTCCGTCCCGCGAGCCCGCGCGCGATCCCCTGCGGCACGCGCACTCCCGTCTGGGGCTGTCATGCTCCTCTCCCTGCAATCCTTGCGACTCGTCGGCGGATGCGGTGTCCTGCGCTGCGATCGCGCGCTGCCCACTTCCGTCGGTGTCTGTGCGAAATGCGGCGGCCCATAGGGCTGGGTGCGCGGAACCAAGCGTGGGTTGCTGCACGCGGGGACAGTGGCTGGCGGTGTGTGTGGATGGAGGAAGGAGCCATGTGTGCAGAAGTGGATGGGCACGTATGAGTTGAGGGACCACCTGCGCTGCGACCGCCCTGACGAGTCAGAGTCCCGCGATGCATCGCGTGACACTTCCTTTGCCGGTGCTGAGGACGCAAATCGGATTAGCTGGATGATGGCTGGAATGGACGAGGGCTGCTCACGGAGGTTGTACATGGTCCTTGACCGCTTCGGCGCGATCCTGAACGGGTTAACGAAGGTGGTCCGGAATATCTCCTCCGGAATCGCGTTCGGGGGACGCTCTAAGGGCCTCCGCGGTCTGCTTAGGTGGGACCGCGATGGAGTGGTATTTACTGGAGGTGTAACTTCCTTGACAGAACTCGCTGCCGGGGGAGCCGTGTAGGCACAGGGGTCAGACATGGCCCTATGACGCTTCACCGCGGGGGGCTTTGTGGACTTGGGCTTGAACACGTTCATGTTCGGAAAGGGTATGGAAAGAGATGGACGATGGGTTAAGAAGGAGGATGTCCCTGATTGAATCGACGAGCAGATCGAGCCCCTGCGCTCGGCCTTGGTCACCGAACCAATGCTGTTTGTTCGGTTGAATTTGGCAGAGCTCGGCGGATGCAGCGCCAAAGCATCATCCGAGTGGGTGGATGAGCGACGGTTGGAGAAGAATGGGTCGGTAAATGTGCGCGGCACAGAGAGACGCTTCTCTGCGGGCACGGTGAGCCACGGGAGGTCTTCATCTGAAAAAAATGAGACGCGTCGTTTATCGTCGGAATATGATTGCTCGTGGAATTCGTCGTATGTTCCCTCTTTGGAAACGCTAAGGGGGGTCGACGCCAGTGAGCAATTATGACAGGAGCACGGCGTTCGGGTGGCCAGGAGCCCTTCAAAGCAATAAAGTAGGACAACCTAAATAAGATGAAGTTGAAAGGAGCTGTGAGTTTGATAAGTTGCCGCTACTCACTGCTATGATCGCAGAACAAGTAGATCCCAAGAATGTAATGAAAACTGGGCCTCGTAGAATTAGAAGTTCCTCAGAGTTAGTGAACATGGTGGTCGTAGAGGGGTCGTTATTGGACAATAGCATAGAACATCGTTCCTTTTTATGCCAGAACGGAAGCATTTCCGAGAGAATTCTCAGAGTGTCAGGATTGGCATCGGCGGCGACGGATGTCGGTTCGGAAGTGCCGCCGGGAGTGCGGGAGTGGCACCACCGGTCAATAGCGATGCGCACACGTTTTTCGTGTGCCAGAGACGGTGCTAGCTAAGCTCATGAGCATTGATGCATCATGAGCTTAGCTAGCACAGTACCGTCTCTGGCCAGTAATCAGTAGCAGGCAGATGCTCAGAATATCTCCTTAGTAGATTGCGATCTGTGCAGGACTGCTTACGTAATCAAAGCGAAAATGGACTTGTGCGCTGAGTCAGCGATCGCCTCAGGCTTGGATATATCCTGCCACCGGTACCGCTGCTCCACCAGATGAATTGCACCAGATAGGAGTCTGTCGCAAAGCACGATCTCTGAGATCCGAGCCGCGTGTGCCCCTCTAGTTTTACCGGGGAAACCATGAGTCACTCATTGGCACGGGGAACTCTTTTCATTTCCCAAATATTGCAGCCTGAGCCGACTGTGACTGCGAGGGACTTAGCAAACAGATTCATAGGCTGCGACGTGCGCACTGCCAGTGAGCATGGCGAACAGATTTGCCGCAATCGCAAGGTGCATAGGGAACAAATTCATGAACTGCGTTAGAGCGCTAGCTTACGTTGGAGAGGACTCGGAAGAAGTCGCGAGAAGGATTTTCTGCGCGTCTCGTTACAGCGGCAAGGGCATGATTTGCCTTCCACTGTCTGCGCAGTCCAAATCCACCCTAATACATCGTCGCGATGCCAGCCTCGCGATTCCAAACCGTAACGACAAAAGACAGTCCTAGTGTGTATGGATACATGACGCGAAGCAGTCCGATTGCAGGATAGCAAGTGTGGTGCCGCAGGTGCGGCCTTTCTACATCAGCGTGTACACGCGGAGCGAGTTGATCTCCCAGTACGCCCGCTGGAACGCCTCCGGATGGTTGTCCACCACTGCCCAAGTAAGCCATCAGTGCGGGACACGGAACGCGGAGGACGGCGCTCACGATCAACGCAGGACCCGCCGCACCCAGAGGATGCATACGCATCGCCCGCCCAGTCGCCCTGCACGCGCACGTCAGCTGAGCACCGGCACGGAGGAGGAGGCGAGGGCGGCGCACGCAGAACGTCAAGTCGAACACGAACTGGTGCGCGTCAAAGTGTGCGGCGTAGTCGCACGTCGCGCCCGCGGGGAACGCCGCAGCGGGCGCGCCCCACGACGCGTCCGGGAAGATCTTGGGCGGGCCGAGGAGCGCCGGCACGGGCGCGCGCACGGCGGGCGGCGTCGTGGGGTCGCTGCGGCTCCAGAACCAGATGCGGACGCCGTCCTGCTGGGTACGGACCATGACGAAGAAGCCGCCGCCGGCATTGTTGAAGGGTGCACCGTACGACGCGCCGGGGAAGGAGACGCCGCAGCCTTGGTTGAAGTTGACGTTCACATCACAGTTCGTCGAGACCGTTTGCCTGGCGGGAAAGGTGAGTGGCGCGGCCGGGAGAGCAGACGAGAAGCGTACCCTGTCTGGAGGCGTTCTTGTGCCATGCTGCAGGAAGGCATTGTGTGCAACGAGCCGAGGTTCTGCGTGTTTAAATTGACCCCTGGGCACGAGACAGCGTCGGTGGCCTGCATTGGCGTTGTTTCGTGCGACAGGCTCACCTTCTACAATGTCAATTTCTCCGCCCCGTGGCCAGGGACCCGTCGCGCTGAGCGACCAGAACGCGGGCCAGGTGCTGCATCCTTCTGGCATGTGTTGAAGGTCGAGGACGGTGACAGTGTCGTTGTACGAGCTGTTCGAAGAGATACGAATGCTATTTCTGCCACGCGCATCTTGCGGGACTATGTTGAAGTCATCCGCGCGCATGATGAATTTGTTGTTCGCGGCTGGTGGGATCTTCAGGTCTTACTTGGATGCGTCCACACACGAAACGACCGTGACGCACGTACCGTACGAGAGGTTGTGGTTGATTGCGGTTTCCTGGTCGACATAGTTGACACGGCCATTCGTTGGGTCGTTCCCAGTCTCCCAGGTCCAATGGTCAAAGAAATCGCCACCCGTGTAGGAATCCTTCAGGGCAAACTGGGCCCTAGCGAAGGGGATAAGGACGGGAGCAAGACAGAGAAGAGCATGACCTGTACGCATTGCGGTAAGGGTCGGGGAGAATTCTGTAAGGAGTGACAGTGGCCCGAAGATATGGGTGTACGTAGAGCAGGACGGCGAACACGAAGAAGCTAGAGGAAGCGAGGACGAGGAGGAGGGGGACTGGCGAGGAGGCTGGCATGTTGACTTTGGGGCGCAGGCCCAGGGGCTTCACCATGGTGTCTTCTGCGACCGATCGATCGCAGTCTGTCAGTCACTTGAATGCCAGTGGCCATGTCTACTTAGCTATCTGCCGCTGGTGAATTTAAACGATAGCGCACACCCAATGCAACGACTAGCTACAAACAAAACGTTCAGCTGAAGGACTTATGTCGACAGGAGCTGTCGCAGCCAATCCTGCTGTCACTAGTAGAGGGTGCTGCCAGCAAAAGTGAACTTACTATCGTGCGAGGAGAGGGTTCCGGTTATGTCGAAGATAAGATCAAACAGCGCAGATCTATCTTCAGATAGACGTCCAAGTAGTACTCGTGGCAGGCCTCGATCGCGATATCACTTAGGCTCAAGTTCAGCCTCCAGAGAAGGAAGACAGTCGTTCCTTCTTATTGAACGGGTTACCTAGAGCGAAGGCCAAGGATCACAACATCAACAAGCTTTGCATCGCACATCCTACTGTGTCCCAGTCACTGAGGGGCTGCCCGCAGAGTCTGAACACCCGTCTGAATCGTGAGCACGTAGTATCCTGGAATCTGGGTCGTTGACTCCTCATACGGCCAGTCAGCCACAAGAGGATAGCCAGGTCGTCGACATGTCTCCCATCCATCTGTCGACTCTTCCTTGCCAGGCGCACTGGCGGTGTTCTGTTTTCCTCGATGGGTTTTCGGCTGGTCCATTTTTGTTGCTTCATTTTTGCCGTGCCAGTGGGTACCAGCTGGGCTTTGCCATTCGAAGACGGGCAGTTTCCCTCTCCGCAACACGCTGGTTTTATAGCCGAATTACGCCGCTCATCTAGCCAGCCGCCGGGCGTGCATGTCGCGGGTGTCTTGCCCATCTTTGATCCCACTTTCGCGGTATGCCCGCTACCCTTCCTGGCTTTTGCACATTCTCATCTGGAGCGTATGGACACAGACAGACCAGCTCAAGTCCGTCCTCAATAAATATGCGCAAGCCGCGCAGTTCCTCGCCGGCATCGGGCTCAACCCGGACACACACCCGGAGAGCGGCTACGAGCCCTACGTCGCCCCAGTCAAGGCGTCCATCAACAACACCGACGCAGACCCCGACAGCAGCGAGATTACCGACACTTCCTCTCTATTTGGAAACCGCACCGAGGCCGCAGATGGCATCATAAGCGTGCCCGGCGTCGCGCAGATGCCGCTCTCGGACTACGTCGCGGGCTCGCTCGACGTGTCGTACTATGGCCCGCTCAAATTTGGCGCAGGCGGCCAGCCGCTGGCCGTGGACATCGACACGGGCTCCGCGGACCTCTGGATACCCGTGAACTGCCGCACGTGCAGCAATGCGCAGTTCCGCGCGGCGCAGAGCCCGTCGTACGCCTCTCTCGGGCGGAGGTTCTCCGTGACATACGTCCGCGCCCCCCCTGCTTCTCGCGGTGCATTGGCTGAACACTCTTCTACAGGGCACGGGCAGGGTCTCGGGAACGCTCGCACAGGACACAGTCGCGCTGGGCGGCCTCTCTGTGCCCAGGCAGGCGTTTGGCGCGGTGACCAAGGAATCGGACGACTTTGACGATGCGCCGAGCAGCGGGCTGCTTGGGCTCGCGTTTGGGAGCATCGCCGCGTCGCGGCAGCCGACCTTTTTCGAGAACCTGATGTCGACGAAGCAGCTTGCTGCGGGCGTCTTTGCGGTGCACCTCACGCGGGGAAAGGAGACAGGTTCTGAGGTATGTACTAGTCCCTCGATTTGAATCAGGGCGTGAAGGGTGCTGACATGTTGGGGATGCAAGGCATGTTTTGGGTGCGTGGATACTACGAAGACCGTAGGTCCAATAAACTGGAACCCCGTGGTGTCTCGGGTTTGCACCCTTCATTTCTTGTCGGCTTGCGCCAGCTGAACGGCACGCAGACATACTGGTCTATCCAAATGGACGGCATCTCGCCCGACGCGACGAATACCGTGCCCACTAACCTGACTGCGGTAAGTCCGGATTTTGCTCGTATTTCACACACTGATTTCCTCCCACAAGGCCATCGACACCGGCACCTCGCTAATATACGTGCCGGACGACGTAGCGAAAGAATTTTACGGACTGGTGCGCGCCCTCTGTTTCACGACTTCACCCGCGGCACGCCCATACCTCCGTGCAGATCCCAGGCGCTCAGCCTGCGATGCAGTACGGCGGAGGTAAGCGGCCTTCACACACACTCGCAGCGCATTCACGGACCGCGCCGCCAGGCTTCTACACGTTCCCGTGCACGGGCGCGCCGACGGTGTCACTCTCGTTCGGCGGGCAAGCGTACTCCGTCGACGCGGGGGACTTCAACCTCGGGCGCACAGCGACGGACTCTCCGTGCGTCGCGGGCCGCCTTAGTCTGCTATCACGACCGCGTGCTGACGTGCAGCGTGCCAGGGACTGCGTCGGCGGCATCCTCGCCCTCGGCGACGGCTTCCCGCCGGACCTCGCGATCATCGGTGCGCATTCCGCGACCCCGTCTGTCCGCCGAGTCCCTCACGCGCACCTTCCCTCGTTCTCCTTCCGTGCATGCCGCCCACACAGGCGACGAGTTCTTAAAGTCATGTGAGTACTCGCCTGGACATGGCGATGGAAGACACCCGCAGACGCGAACTCACGGCTCGTGCGCAGGGTATTCGGTATACGACTACGCCGGGAGCCGCGTTGGGTTCGCGCCCAGCATCAACAACGAGCGCTCGGTGCCGACGTAGGATTCCGCGCGGGACCGACGGTCGCAGAACCTGTGCCGTGTACACGATCTAAAATCGGGCTGGCTAGCCGTAGTCATTAGGAGCCCTATAATATGTACTTGCAGCACTGGTATATACCGCGCAAATCCCTATCATCCATCCCATCCACGTATATCTCCGCTCGTCCCGTCATGTCACAGTCGTGTCCCGCCATCGCGCCGCACCCGGGTGCGCTCAGAGCGACTTGGGCTTCGTGCCGGGCGCACGCGCCGGGCCCAGCACGTTCCGCCGCTGCTTGAGCATGTATGTGTACAGGACGTACAGCGCTGCGCCGGTGCGCACGTCAGCGACGCTCGGCAGACACAGAGAGCACACGCACCAAACCACCACACGACGTACATGGCCGCGCGGAACGCCGCGTGGACCGCGTCCCAGCTGCCCGGGGCGCGCAGCGCGCCCCAGAGCGCCGACACGGCGCGCGGGCGCGGGACCCACGCAGGGAGCGCCGCGGCGGGCGGCGGGAGCGACGCGTAGATGAGCGCGGCCTCGGAGCCTGCGCCGGTGAGGTAGAGCCCGACGAAGAGCGAGTAGCGCGCCCAGAGGAGCGCGCGCGGGGGCGCGCCGCGGAGCGCGGACGCGTAGAAGGCGTAGCGCACGACCTCGGTGAGGGCCCAGGAGAGCACCATGCTCGCGTAGCGCGGGTCCGCGCGGGTCTGCGTGCGCGGTGTGGTCAGCGCGGAGGCGGGGAGGCAGGGGAGGGCGGGCTTACGGCGGGGAAGAAGTAGGTGATGCCCCAGACCATGTACAGCCTGCTCGCGACCTGGGAGGCCGTCGTCGCGACGGGCGAGCGCACCCACCCGGCGAGGGCGTGGAGGACCTCGAGCACCGCGCCACTCTGCACTATGAGGGTTGTCGTGCCGACGGCGTTGTATGCCGTGCATGCGCGGCGCAGAACGGGCACGAGCGCGGGTGAGAGGTGCTTTTCGAGCGCATGCTTTGTTGAGCTGGCGGTGCGGAAGAAGGAGGGGAAGTACGCAGCGACGGAGGCTGGGAGGTAGGATGCGGGCGCGCGGGCGGGGGCTTCGGCGGTCACGCCTGCGAGATGTGCGAGCGTGAGGAAGAGGACGTAGGACCACCCAATTGTGGAGAGGACGTTGTACGCAAGAAGATAGTACTTGATCGCGGCGGGTGGGCCTGTAAAATGTCGGTGTCAGTCCTTCACGCAGCGGGCGACTGGCGTACCCCGTTTCAAGTTCGGTGCGCCAGGCAAGGGCTTGCTAGTCGAGTGTGAGATTTTTGCCATGGCAGTGGCAGGTGCAGTTCAGTACAGAGGATAAACACAACTGCAAGTGTATAAAGGCGGGTTGACTCGATCAAATCTTTGTTCAAGCAGCTTCAGGCGAAATACAAGCCACGCTTGCTTGGAAACGGATGCTGATTTCGACGACTGGCTAATTTTATAAGGATATGCTCTTCATGAACCCGCCATATCGACACGAATGAGACACGAAAATGCACAGCGAATACAGCCAAGTACTAGGTTCGAATGTAAAAGTAACTTTACCGCGACGCGCTGTACATGCAACGAGCTAGAGGATACGACGCAGGAGTTCCCGACTATTAGACAATATGAACAAAATTGCGACTGCGAACACGCCGAAACAAAGACTCAATCGTTCTTCCCGCCCTCCGTCGTTCCTTCTCCTCCTCGGTTCTGCCCCTCCTCCATCCGCGGCTGCTCCGAACCCTGCTGCGGAGGCGGAGGGCCATTCCCATTCGCAGCGTTCCCGTTCATCGATTGCGCCTGGCTCAGTGCCGCCCGCAACGCCGCATTCTCGATGCGCAGCTGATCCACAAGCGCACGGCACTCCTCCCAGCGCCGATTCGCCTCGTCGGCCGACGCGAGCGCCGCGTCGAGCAGCTGCGACCGCGACTCCAACGCCTTGACGTGTCTGTTGGGGCCAGCGCGAGCCGCAATCAGCACCCATCGCGAGCGCGCACAGCACGCAGAGGCCACTCACTGGTCTCGCCGCTCGCGGAACGCGCGCTGGGCTTTGCGGTTCTGCTCGGCGCGCTTGCTCTGGCTGAGCGTGCGGCCCGCAGCGCCACCCTGGGCATCGAGCTGGTCAGGAGACATCGGCGCCTGGGGATGTGGGGGCGGCGGCGGCGGAGGAAGGCCGCCGGGGGTGTAGTCGCCGGGCGGATACTGGTAGCCGGGCGGGAGAGGGGGCCCGCCGAGGTGCGGGGGTGGATGGAGGAGGGGCATGCCTGGTGGAGGCATGCCGGGTGGCAACTGCTGGGGAAGCGGGGGCTGGGGCGTTGGGTCGGCGTTGTTGGAGGGGGGTGTCTTGCGCTTCCGGGAGCGCGACGGGGCTGGCTGGGTCACGGGCGGGGGCTCGTCGCGCAAACGGAGGGTTTGGAATGTGCCCGGAGGCTGTGCGCCGTGGGGCGGGGGCGGGTGCTGCTGGTTGAGGGCATTCTGGTCGATGGTGGATGGGGCGGGTGGTTGCTGCTGCTGCTGTTGTTGCTGTTGTTGTGGAGGCTGCTGTTGGTGATATGGGGCGTGGCCTAACATGGCGAATTTACGAGTAGGCAAGGGCTCCTGCGTGTATTAGTAAGAGCCATCGCGCGTGCGGAGATGAATTCCATCCCCGAAGCGGCTAGGCCGGCCGCCGCGCCGTCCGTCTCCGTCTGTCCACAGGCCTAGTAACGTCCAGCACTGCGTTCCGTTTATCAATGTCCATCCCCTGCCAACGCCAACGACTCTAATAAATATTTTATATCGCTCTCATGCGGCGGAAGAAGTCCCAGCGACGTCCCTGCGTCACTCCGATGAGCTCCGATGACCAAGCCGCGCAATCCTGCGCAATCGCGTGGCCCTGCTTACGTATGCCAGTTCTCCGGCGAGTGCGTCCAGTTCTTCGTTTCTCTATCGTTTCTCATCCTTCCTGCTCTCGTTCCGATTGCCGTCATCCGTGTAGATCACCGAGCCCGTGTCTTGGTATGAAGCTCGACCCCTGCTCGCCCGACCTCTATCAAGTGGTTTGCACATCCTATAATAACTCCGCGTAGATAATGCGGGTCGGGATATACGGCCAGCTACGTACCCCATTTGTCAGAGCTGCCTCAGCAGCCTGACATAGCTCAGCTGTTCGCTCGCGGGTGATGCAGGGCAAGGTAAATGTTCCAGTTCTTGACTCGGACTTACGCAATTGCAACTCTTGAAGAGATACGTTACGAACTCCAGGGAAAGTTGACTGTATCATGCACTACAATCCCACCAGAACTTCCGAGATAGACGACAATGCATTCAATGGCCGAAATGACCCATATCGGACCCGGGCCAAAACACGGGGAACCTGCATATCCTTAGCTGGCCGCCGTTATCGCATACCCCTTCTTAGAGAATACTGCCGCAGATGGCTCAGGGCCATCCATGAAACATGGACGCGATCGTCGTACACTGCGAATGTTGTCATCTACGACGCCTATCGTGTTCATGGGCTGGTATCACGACGCTGAATGGGAGCTAGCACCCAGGTGGAAAGAGATGGCTCAGTGGGTTTGTGCAGTACTTGAGCAGAACAAGAGCGCGTCGTGACGGGCGCTAGTGTAGGCATCGAGTCGTGGTTGCCTCATAAGGACATGTATGTTCTCACGCAGGCACGATGCAAGGCGCCGCGACTACTGCGAGCTCGCCGTATTCTTCTCGTCCGTTCTCCCCGTCCCATACCCGTACCCTCTGCAGTGCTCCTTGACCCATGGCCACTGCCCACCCGCCAAACGATTCAGGTACCAAGGTAGGCGCACCCTTCTCCTCGCTGCCTTCGCCTGCTCACCGCGCTTCACCAGGACGAGAAGGGGAAACAAGCACAGCCAGCGCCGGTCCAGGGACAGCCTGCAGAGGGACTACCCCTTCAAAATGGGAGTGAAAAGCCCGCTCCAGATACCGGCGCAGGTGATCAACCCAGGCCGTCTCCCGGTGAAACAGCCAATGGCCGTGCCAACGCTCCAGGCGACCACACGACTACTGACGATTCCCTCGACCCAGGGCAGGCCCCTGCACCCCACGCCCCTTCCGCGGAGGGCTCACAACGCCAAACAGGGAGCACCTCTGCGCCCTCGGCCTCAGGCAAGGACAAGTCTGATGACGATAGGCACAAGGAGGACAAGGGCTCACTCGATACAACGCTGACCGGTACTCAAACCTATGCGCGCCCCCAATCCCGCCGCAAGGATAAGGCGCTCTCCGACGGCACGCATACCGCGTCGACTACCGCAGAACCTGGTAGCCCTCGACGTCGCGCCAAGGGTTCGCTTTTTTCCAAGCTCATCCGCGTCCTCGTGCCCTGTGTGCCCCCGCCCCACGCCCGCGGCGACGTCTCCGACGACGAGCGTCGCGTGCCCCACTCGTCAAAAGATGCTGCTAGCAACTCGGTCCTGAAGGAGAAGCAAGCGGCTAAGGAGGCCGAGGAGCTCCCGCCACCGCCACCGCTGGTCCAGGACGCCGCGGCGAACGCCGTGCCACCAACCGCTTTGGAGACAGCGACGGTTGTACCGGAGCCATCGCCACCGCCACTGCAGCCAATCGTGATTCCGGACCAGGAGGCCGACTCTGACATGCTTGTCCCGCCGACGCCAACAAGGGTGCTGCTCCCGCAAGAAGAAACGGAGGGCATGACGTCCGGCGCGGTGCAGCCGCCAGGCTCAACAGGCGACGACGGTCTCCACGAGCATCAGCATCAGCAAGGGCGGGAGTCCGGTGACGAGAGCGACGGCTCGACGAGCTTCACGGAGGATGAGGAGCTGGATGAGGGGACCCCGATGGACGAGGTGGAGGACGAGGAGGAGCGGCTGATTATGAATGGTGGCGCGGGGATTCCAATTGGCTCCGTACGTCCTGACTGCCCTTGTCCGTGAGTTTCCAGTGCTCATAGGCTGTTCGTGCGCGGGATAGGATGGCCAGCCCCGACCTCTGCTACCGGCGTTGTCGTTGAAACATGCCGGCCGAAAATGTCTTGTTCTGGATCTCGACGAGACGCTAGTGCACAGTAGTTTCAAGGTACGTCAATTATTCTCTGTTATATTTTTGTCAATTCTGACGTGTATGCTGTCCCAGTCAATACAACAAGCGGACTATGTCGTGCCTGTTGAGATTGAGTACCATTGGCATAATGTGTATGTTATCAAGCGGCCAGGCGTGGACAACTTCTTGAAGCGGATGGGGGAGATTTATGAGGTAGTGGTGTTTACCGCGAGTCTGAGCAAAGTTAGTATTTCCATCTAATCGTGCTTCCGGTCGCTCATATTCGGCCTTCATTCGTAAAGTATGCCGATCCGGTCTTGGACAAGCTGGATATCCACCATGTTGTGTCACATCGATTGTTCCGTGAGAGCTGTTACAATCACAGAGGGAACTACGTCAAGGTCGGTCATCATCCAAACGCATTTCATGATGTAGTTTAATCATATATGGCATGTCAATTTCTGTAGGATCTCTCGCAGCTCGGACGGCCCGTCGCGGACACGATCATCATCGACAACTCTCCTGCTTCGTATATCTTCCACCCGAATAATGCCGTCCCAGTCTCGTCGTGGTTCAACGACCCACATGACACGGAGCTCACCGACCTGTGTCCGTTCCTCACGGACTTGGCACAAGTCGACGATGTCAGGGGCGTCCTCGACGGGGGCCTATAGTGATTTGCGGTGCTGGTGGGGCTTCTGGCCGGACAGTGGACTCGCGGACTCGGACTTGCCGCTTCGTATTTCGTTATCGATATCTCCTATCATGTGTGGGTGCTATCGTCGTTCGCGCAGCCTCTGTTGTTGTCGTCACAAGCGCCAGTATGTGATGATGCACTGTCGCCCACCCTGCGGCCACACGAGACGCTTGTCTGCTGCCGCCGCCAACTACTCAGACTCCCCATGTTCAAGGGCACCATGTATCCCATCCACTCGCCTTCGCCATCTGCACCCATAGCCCCCCCTGCGCCGGGACTTCTGCTCCCTCCTCTTCCAAGTCGGTATATACGCAGCAGTCAAACTCAGCTTTCCTTATACCCTGCAATCATCCCTAGTCTGCCATCAGGTCTCCGCCCTCATCGCGTCTCTTCTTCCATCCGCAGCGATCCCAAACAATATACAGTATCCACACACACACCTGTCGCCCCACGGACCCGTATGCACTGCGCCCTTTTCGTTTCATGTAGCTTTCCTCGTTAACCGTCGCACCACGTTCCTTTCGTTCCCTTTCGTACACAAGCCAAAACCGTCCTGCGCTCTCGTTGCTCGCCCTGCTTGATTATTTACCCTTCCCCCTTCTAATTATTTCTATGCTCTTGGCCGCCCTGACCCGCTTTCCATGCCGCACCTATGGACATTCGAGCTCTCTTACTGGCACTGCTAATCGGCTGCGGCAAGGTCGACGGACTTGCCGGCGGGTCTGGCGGCGGCGCGCTCGTAGGCGTAAAAATGTTTTCTGTGACGAATGGATATGAATGTGACGATGCGTTGGCTAGGTTATTATACATGCTGTCTGGCTGTGGGACCGCAGGTGGCGGAGGGCCCCGCCGCTTCTCACGCACGGTGGGTATATGTGCAGCGTGTTCGGCCGGTGCGTGTTGGGCAGCTCAAAAGTATACGCAGGACCGTGACCGTCGGCTGCAGATCTGAGAATGTGGGCCTTCGAGATGCAGGGTGCCGGCGTGGGAAGCAGGAAGTGGCGATGCTGGTATGCGGGCCAGGGCAAGTTGTAGGGGTCCAAAGGGCTCGAGAGCGGTCAGATTGACCTGGAAAGGTAGTGGGCAGATCAGCCTCTGGGACCCTCGAATTCGCACCGCAGGAATTTGCATATCCGAGGGGGTTTGGGCAAGAGCATAGTACTAGAGGTGGAGCGATGTCGATGACGACGCTAGATCGGCACGGTGAGACTGGTCGACAGGGCAGGCCGTCGAAAAGTGTCGTTTCGGTCCTCTACCTGGCCCACGGTCCAGCATAGCAGACACATGATATGAGCCTGTGTGAGTTTCCAAACAGCGCTCTGTGTCAGCCCTCTCTTCCGGAGGGACGTAGCAACGGATATTTGACCGCGTGAGTTCTCGCTCTCACAGTGAGAGTGCGACTCACCTGCGAGGGGAGCATGTGTATAGAGATGCTGTACTTACCGGATGGAGCTATCATGGAACGCGCAAAATATTGCTGTGATTGGGGGCAGTGAATGAAACTAGAGACTAGTGGAAGCTGCAACTGGAAAGCGTCAATGTGTTGCGCGCTGGGATAGAGACCATGATCACAGCTATATGTCGACATGATAGATAGCACAGACAGAGGTTGGGATGTTTCGCAAAAAAGGCGCTGTTCTGGCAAGAGCAGTCTCCCTGAAATCCAAGGCAACCTGTCAGAGCTGGGCTTGACACCAGCCGAATCAAGGACGTGCGTACCTTCTGTGCGATAGAAATTTCAGAGCGGAAGAGTCCAACGACCGACCTTACATCGGATCCATCTCGCATTGGCCAATCGCGCCAATGTATTTGGCTAGACTCGGCAGCACTACCATTCAATTGGCCATGGGATATATATGGCTTGATCTTCTGCGCTATTCGGAGACACTCGTGTACCGCGTAGAGACGGCAGGCTGGTTGGAGGCTTGAGCATCGCCACCACACGCTTGCAGGGTTGCGAATACAAAGACGGGGCAGCCGTTTCTGCAGGGCCTAGACCTGGATATGGCCACGGCGACGTATGGCAGCAGCGTCCTGCACTAGGCTCATGAATCGGCCTCGTACGTATCGAAGACAGTGACTGAGTCCACGGAGATCCGTTATTAATTTTGAAACCATTGACAATCGACGTGAATAAAGAGACTGTACCTGAAGACATGCAGAGCCCCCATGGCAACAGCGCTGATGGAGGACACTGGGTGAGCGTCAGTAAAGAATCCTCAGGCACCGTGCAATAAGTATCCGACGGTTGACAGCGCAGAACGCGCAGCGGGTCTAGATGTGGAACAAAAACAACAGAATATTAATTCACTTGTATCTTACCAATATGTGCGCTAGGTTGGTCAGACGGCTATGTCGAGTAGTTGTCAGCGCGCTGAGCGGCGGATGGTAGAACATGGCATTGGCAAGGCCATACGGGGGTGGCGCGGGACACGAGGGAAGGACATGGTATCACGTGGAAGGGCGCTTGGCATTTGATGGGAGGATGCGGTTGCATATTACCGCTCGTTGCCCCCTCCGACCTCCATCCATCCAGAGGCTCCGGGAAGCCCTCTTTTCTTTCTCTTTCGCCGCCTCGGAATCATTCTCTGTCTTGGTCGACACTCCTGCTTCCCCCCTCCATCCCAAGGCGCAGGTCGCAGCGCACGGTCCCCCGGCCTCATCTCTCCAAGTTTCTTGCATACTAGTCCAGCCTATATCATCTGTATTTCACCTATAGCTTTGCTCTATCCTCATTCATGTTGGCTGCTCTCCCCTCAAACCCGGCACCTATGGCTGATGTATCCCACATTGATCCACTAGCCAATGCTGCGTTCTCCGATCCGTCCCTGACTGAGAACCGAATCTGTCCAGGGTGCAAGAAGTCCGTGGTGAACGAGAATGGTGGAGTGGTCGTCGCGTTTGGGTGAGTCCTCACGAGTCTGTCTCAAGGTATCGTTCCGTCGCACGTGCAGAGCTCGGAGGCTCCAAATTCCTGCTGATGCCTTCCTTACAATCCGACTTCTATCCATCGTGACCGCATGTATTGCAACGCGATGTCTGCGTGTTGAAGGGCGATGCAAATCTATGAATGTAGCATCATATCCCCTTGGCTATCAACGAAGTCTGTGACGTTGTAGCCGGGGTGTTGAACAAACCAATGGTGTCTACCAAAGACAACTTGGTCTACTCAACGCGTGACGGCGTGATCCTCTTGGGCACTCACTATATGCGCTACTAATACTGCCCTCTTTTTTTCAGTCAATCCTTTTTCCATGTCGACTGCTTCAGATGCGCGAAATGTGGGAATCAAGTCACGGCAGACACGAACCTGCTCTTGCTCTCGGATGGTTCTCCTATCTGTGCAAACTGCTCCTACTCCTGCAACGTCTGCCATCTGCCAATCCTTGATGAAGCCATTATGACAGGCGACGATTCTTACCACGCGCATTGCTTCAAGTGCAAAGTTTGCAAGAACCGGATCGACGAACTTGTCTTTGCCAAGACTAGCCAAGGGATCTACTGTATGAACTGCCACAACCAGCGTGTTGCGCGGAGCAGACGACATGCACAGCGTCAGCGTGAGAAGGAAGAGGAGAAGAAGAGGCAATTGGAACAGCTCACAGGTCATGATGCGGCTTCAGTTACTAGCTCGGCGAATTCCAAAGAGGATATGTCGAAGAACCAAGAAACGAACGGGGTACGTTGATCTCGCGTGAGTGACATATCGGGCATGTTGATCATTTATTGTCTCGCCCACGCCCAATCATCAGAGGAGCCCACCACTTTCCACGTCTCAATCACCCTCAGACCTGTATTCTCCCGACTCGGTCGGTACTACACCCCAAGATGAGGCGAGCCAGGCGTTGGGCCAGAGTAACGTCATTCGTACTTCTGATCAGGAACCTAGTTCGAAGCGCGGTTCGACGTCGTCTGTTCCAGGTAGACCGGATCAAGGACACAGTCGACAGGACCAGGATGGTCAGAGCAACTCTTTAGGTCTTGCTGCATCGCCCATGCCTTCGATTGCCGCCACCTTGGGATCACTTTCCGTATCCAGGGAATCGTCCACTCCACCCCTCTCTCGTTCACCGGCACCATCTCTCCGCTATTCCAATTCCGCGCTCCCCACGCCGCCCATCGAGGGTGATGAGCATATGAGGTCTGTTTCGTCCCCTGTCCCGACGTCCGACAATCTTGCGGTTCCGGCCAAACAGTTACACACCAGGAAGAGCTTCGACGATAGCGCACGTGCGCTCAACACTTCACTACGGTCGAGTACCAGTGTGAACTCTCTGAATGTGGGCAGCAGTACAAGCAATGGTGGTTCCACTGGTCTGGAGGCGCCCAATGGCGACGTATCCCGCAGAGATAAACGACGGTCGATCAATCCGGCAATTGCGCTCACCTATACCCACTCCCTCCCTCCCGCAGGAACTCCCACAACTGCCCATACCCCTTCCTTCTTCTCGCCACAGCAGGTGTCATCTCCACCATCCTACGCCGCAGATGCTACCTTGTCTTCGCCGCGACCTAGGACTGCGTCATCAGTCCGCAGCTCTCCGGAGTATTTCGAGCAGCAAGCCGGGCGCATGCGTTCTGGATCGTCTAGCACCCACCATACGGTACCACATATCAGCGAGAACGCCCATAGTTCCCCGACACCCTCTCGCGCGAGCGTCCCGCTCGACGCTTTCCTTCGCGCCAGACAGTCGCGCAGAGCAACGGTCGCCTCGCACATCCCATGAAAACTCACCTGCAGAGAATTCGCGTCCCTCTTTGCTCAAGAATGGAGGACGAGGACATGGACACAGGCCGCCCAGTCTCAACCTCAATGGGAACGCTGTGCGTGGGCAGAAGTCATCCGACGACAGATCGCGCTCGAGCACATCCCCCTCGGTGCGACAGACTCCGGCGACTAGGCCATCCACGGTGGGGAGCTCGAGTTGCATGGTCAGTCGAGTGGACCGACGTCCCCCTCGCATCGTGTGATGTCCCTCATGGATCGAAAGCGAGACTAACGCAGAGGCCGGAGTCTGGGAATAGAACAGTGGAGCAGCATCGCGTCATGGAAGACCGACCGCCTGCTCTGCCTCCCAAGGAAAAGCAATCCAGGCAACCGACGCGTCCCCCACTACTGCGGCTCGATACTGCCGATATCAGTGACATTTCGTCGGAGGCAGGGCACGTCTCCAGCGAAGAGGGGGTCTCGCCTGAGTCCTCGCCAGTCGAACGGACGTCACACGCGACCTTATTGCACCTGCGCTACCTCCCATCCGCATCTCGATGGGCGGGTCTGACTTCTCAGACCTGCTGAAGTCAGTCGACGGGAACGTGCTGAAGTTAGAGCAGCTTGCAGAGGTCACGGAGGATGGCGGCCTGAAGCTCGACATGACATCAGCGTCTCCGGCGATGCTGAAGAGGAACTCAATACAGATCCTGACGCCACAGAGCGATGTGACGATCATGGACGTGGAGGCTTACCAGCCTGGCGACACTTACTCGAGACGTCTCGACGCTGTACGCGAGAGCGACGCGGAGAGGCGGAGTCGTAGTGGGAGTCTAGTGCAGGCAAGGGTGAGCAACACGAGTCCGATCCCTGCATCGCCGGCTTCGTGGCACGACCACACGTCGTTGCGGTCTCCGACAGAGTTCGATGGGAGACGCAGCGTAGATAGTGCCGATGCGGGCCATGCGTCAGACCGACGCCGCGCCGTGACCGATTATGCTCCACGATCGCCGACTGCGCGTTCTCAACGCCAGGACACTCGCCCTTCTTTAGACGCTCGACCCCGACCTCGTATTGCCAGCAACGCGCTGGGCAACCAGGATAGGGCCCATATCACGGTAACGCCTCCTGATGTCTCGACGACAAAGACACTACGCGTAGACAAGGAGGATCGGGTGCGGCGGCAGCTCCAAGCTGCGGTGGTCGATGCTGCTACAAACCGCGAGGCGCAAGTGGTGCTGCCGTCGGACCTTGCCGAGGGCATCCTCGAACTCTTGGAACAGCGTATGGAGGAGTACAATGTTCTAAAGCATAGACTTGACGGGGCCAAGGTAGGCCAATTGTGTGCGGCTGTCTATAATATCTTGCTCATTGTTCTTGGGATCCCTTTGTCTCGTTCAATAGAGAGCAAGCAAGCAGTACATAGATGGCCTGACCGTTGCGCAGACGGAGTACGACCGAGAACTAAAGGCACGCCGCGATGCGGAGGCGGAGGTGACTCGTCTCAGAGTTTTGCTCTCAGGCCAAGCGGTGCGACTTTCAGCTATATCTGGGGATTCCAAACGGCAAGAAGCACAAAGACAGTTGTCCCGCGAGATGACTGATAGCTTGTCGACCCTGGAGAGATCGCTTTCCAAGCTCAAGGTCGAACGTGATATGACGCTGGCCGAAGTAGAGCAGCTCTCTGCTTCTAGGAGGTGAGTACTCAGTTGACTTACCATGTCGGGATCTAATTAGGTGATACATCTCAACAGTTCTACCACCATCGTGGGCGGCGAAGAGGATGCCGCCTCCATTGCTGGGTCGCTTTCAACGCGGTTCAACAAGATCAAAAATCAGTATCAGCATGAGTTGCTGCCGCTGACGGAACAGAGAGAGGCCCTCATGCGAGAGATCACCGAGCTCAAGGCGTCTCGCGATGCCTTTCTCGAGGAGACTACCATGCTCAACGCACGTAACGAGGAGCTCGCACAGCTGCACGCTCAGTATGTACGTCGCGTGGAGGCGCCAGGCATGGATTCCCAACGCGAGAACGGCAGGCAGGAGCATGACCTCCAAAACAGGACAAACCATTCGCTCGGTAGGCAAGGGACTCTCTCTTCCTCTCACACATCGACTACCGCCGCATACACCGACGACTCAGCAGAGAGCAAGTTCGTCAAGGTTATCAAGTCAGACATAACGAGGCCAGATATGATGGACACGCACGGACCGTTCAGACCCGCGAAATTCATCAAGTGGCCAGGCTCGAAAACTCCAAAGGACAACGTCGTAGCCGCTTGGCCAGATGCTAACAAGCAGCCACAGGGACGGAAGGATCACGTCTTCCAGCAAGTCAGTGTCCTTCGGGTCGCGCGATGTGATCATTGCGGAGATAAGATGTGGGGATCTCAATACCGCTGTACAAGTGAGCATACTCCCGAGGTCTCAAGTGTTAGATTCAGCTACTCATGGGGCTATTGTACACTCAGGTTGCAACATTGCTGTACATATTCGCTGTGTGCATCACGTGAACTCGTCGTGCGTACAGCAGACCATGCATAAGCGTGATGAGCCCCCACTTCCCATGGCTGCTCTACGTGCGCCCGTCCACTTACATTCGAGTGAATAACAGCTGACACTATCCTCTTCAGCGCCTTCAATGTTCGGTCGCAAGCTGGGCGAGCAAATTCAGGCAGACTCTCGTTACGAACCCCACTTGGTCCTGTGATTGTTGAAAAATGTATCGACGCCGTAGATGCTCTTGGTAAGTCCTGTCATACACTGCATGGTCCGCATCGTTTAATGACACGGTGTAGCTCTCGATTACGAAGGTATCTACCGCAAGTCGGGAGGTTCTGGCCAATCCAAGACGATCACCCAACTATTTGAGCGCGGCGACTATCAAACATTTGATCTTCGCGACACCGAGCGATTCAACGACATCTGCAGCGTCACTTCAGTGCTCAAAACGTACTTCCGTTCATTGCCAGACCCATTGCTCACATATACACTGCACGATAAGTTCATCGCTGCCGCCAACATCCGCGATTTAGCTGCGAGAAGCGAGGCCATGACAGAGCTTGTGAACGAACTCCCTACGGAACATTACCATACGACGCGCGCATTAATGATGCACTTGCACAGGTAAGCATTCTGGCGCTTAGTCGCACTGTGGCGTTTGACTGAGATTCGTACAGGATAAGCCAGAACAGCGGCAAGAACCTTATGCATGCCAGGAATCTTGGTGTTGTCTTTGGTCGTACGTATTAACACCTGCTTGCAAGACACCAGCTCACACCCACCATCACCAGCAACCCTCATGCGTTCGCGGGACCCCAATGCCGAGTTCACCGATATGGCTGGCAAGGCACTGTCAGTCGAGTGGCTTGTCGCGAATGCACCTGTCGTGTTCGAAGGGCCAGCATCCCACTTGCGAGCATCTTTATGATTATCCTATTCCCTTCTGTCTCTGGGCAGTGTTATTGCTGCGGTGTGTACCCCTTTAGACTGGCCTGTATCTCACCTTCGTTTCCTTTCGTTCATTCGCACACATTTTCCTTGAGGCTATTGGTGGATACGCCAAATATCATCTCTCGTAGGATGTACAGAACTGTTCCTGTCTGTCCCTTATCGCCGATCCTTCATTGTTCCGTCCGATTATTTGCTGTACGACCATCCCACCGCGCACGCGTCTGTTACCTCTTACGGATATACCCTGCCCGTTTATGACTATGTATCATTCTGTCGCGGTTACATTACTGTCTATACATACTCCAGGCGGCTGAGTGCTGCCCATACTAGACGACGAGTGCTCTTGACTATATGTCACAAGCACGGCGCGAAACGCGTCGGATGGGTGAGATCCAAGTTATGACAACTCACGAGAGCGCTTCCCGCGTGCGGAAGGTTCGCTGTTAAGCGTACAAAATAGAAAGTGCCGCCGTGGGCCAGTCGTCGCGCCCGCAACGGCAGCCACACGCGCACCCAACGGCGCTGTGTCTGTCCCACTACCGCGTACACCCAGCGAGAACATTCTGTCGAATACTGCATCCTGTAGGTGAGTATGGCGCACATGCAGGCGTGGAGTTACGCACGCGTGGCGATAAAGGCTTTCGCTGTCGTTTGACAGCTGAGATGTGTGAGCGAGAGCGGCGGGCTGACACCCTCGAGCGTGCGGAGGTAGCGGAAGACCATCGAGGGCTGGCAAGGACCTGCGCGTGAAAGGTGAGGCTAGGTATCATCATACAGGTGGATGTATGCGCGGACCGAATCGAAAGACGGCATGATATGCCTGCCGCCATTTCTCCTCAATCAGACGCGCACAGTTGGGAGGATCAGGGCAGGTGGCACACTGGAATAAAATGAAATTAGGAAGCTCGAGTATAGCGGCCGGGTTCGCGTACACATTGGTATTCCTTCGCAATTTGAACGAGTCCGAGTTTCAGGACGCGCTCGAGGAACCATGTCCGCCTGCAGCCTAATGAATGAGATGATGCGCGTGGTGCATGGTGAAACGTACCGCTTCTCGAGCTTAAGGAGTGTCTCCTGGCTCAGCGTGCGCAGTTCCTCGTCCGACCAGCCACCAGGGTTGTCAAGCACGAAACGGCTTGCCTCGCGGAAGAGTTCCTCCTCCTGGAACAATTCGGCTATGCGCATTGCCTTCAGCGGTCGCCCCGCAGCGTGGGTCAGCAAGAACGTGAGGCATTCTTGCTCGAGCCCAGACACGTGCAGCTTATGTGCGATGTTCATTAGACCCTCTACGTTGTTCCAGGTGATCGTGCAGATGAGACTGCAGACGTGAGGTGCGCCAGCAAATATGAACTCACGACGCTTACTGAGGATACACAAATTTCAGGAAATCGTGGAAAGTGCTGGCCTGACACGAGCGTGAGCGTAAAATCCTATGCAGTGTTTGCACATCGACACTCACTTTTTCTTCCTTTAAGATAATGATTGCATCGGGTCTCTTCTCCTTGTCCTTTGCCCACCGGTTGCGAGTGGCAGGAGGGCCTTTCCGCTCGGTGTCGATGTCGGGTGCCTTCTGTTTGCCTTGGTCCGGTTTACTATCTGGTGATGGACTGCTAGTGCCAGCGCTCTCGAGCTTGTTGAGGCTGCTCTCCCTCGCTTTTGCCTTATCCTCCTCGACCTCGTCCATGTCTTTAGTCTCTGCTTCTTCCTCATCGCCCTTGATGTCCACATCATTGTCTAGGTCCATGTCCTCCGGGTCTACGTCGGGGTCCATCGGTGCGAACGTCATCTCGGTCGTGGACTCAAGCGTCGACCGGTTCGGAACAGAGGGCGGCTGCGAGATGGTGATTACAGAGGACAAGGATCGTGGTCGCCCGGTCTCTGCCCATTCGCCGCTGAGGGCAGCCTGGAAGAACGTAGAGGCAAAATAGAGGACCTCTTTGTGCGCCCTTGAACCGAGTAGAACCAGGGCAGCGAGCCAACAGGCGGATGCACTCACCAGAAGGTGGTGGCCTCGACAATGATTTTGACATTCCCCGGGAAACGGGTCGCTTTCGTGAACGTGTCGTCGAGCTCGATGGGGTCTTCGAGGTCGCCATCGATGCTGAGGGCGGTGACCATCTCGTCGGTCTCACACTCCTCGAGGTACCACGGCGGCGAGCCTGCGGACCTGAATATGCCCGCAGCAGCGGCATGAGTCTCGGTGGGTGAGCTGAGGGACGCGGACGGGTTGATGATATTCGGACCACGCGAGTTGCGTGCGATGAGAATGTGTGGAGGATTCATCGACATTGGCAGTATAATGAGCAGAGTACAGTGATGTCGTGCGCACAATTATCCAGATTCTGGCGCAGGGCCGGAATGTATTAGCTCCAGCTCGAGAGGCTCATGCTGAACTCACCACCGCCACCCAGACCTTGTCTCTGTAAGAATTAGTGCGCTCAGGCTCGCCTTACGCCCAGTATACCGGCGGACAAAGTGAACGCTAGCGGCTAGCAGCAAGTAACCTGTACCAACCAATGTCATGATCTCCATCACAGTAGCAACTGTCATAGATAGATGTTGGGCACGTTGAGACATGGCGCTATAGTGTAGTGGTTATCACTTGGGATTCTGATTCATCGTCATCTTCCCAAAACCCAGGTTCGAGCCCTGGTAGCGCCTGAAAAACATAACTTATACTTTTGTCACTTTAATTTTGTCCTGGGTACAAATTCTCTTCTATTAATACTGGGACATATTGGACAAGATCGTACGCTTGTACCCTGTCGTAAGTCATTTTGATGTACTTCATGCTCGTTGCACGCACGCCGTCGGAGCCCGTCGAGTTATGTACTTGCTTAGTAGTAGATATCAACGGTGGACGTGAACTCGAAACCTCAAAGAACGCGATTCCAATTTCGGATCACTTGCATGTTGCAGCGGACGTTCAAACACGTGGCTGCAGACACGTCTAACCGCAGTGACACGTACGATCGAACACATTCTTGAACACTAAGGATGCCCAAACGCAAACACTCCCATCTTGCGAACCTCGGCCCTACGGGAGAAAAAGGTTAGAATAAATGAGAACAAGGACAATGTGAGTGTCCACGTGTTTTCTAGAATCGTATTTACCTCAATACAAGTTTTGTGCGACTCAGCTTGCTCCTCGTGCCAGTGACACAGCAACGGTCGAGGGAAGCCAAGTCGCGACGAATGCCAGTATCTCTGTACTCGCAGATTCACAGAGTGGTCTGGTCGAATCCAATGCCACCCCTCATCCCTGTCTTGTCTCGTCTGTTCCACATGGAGGACTCCTGACAATATTGGAGGCTCGGCTTCGGATGCTGTTGTGTCAAAGCAAATGTGCCACTGACGGGTCCGGCTCTGTGCCCCACGGAGATATGTGCGGACTCACGGGATGCAGGCGCGACCCCGACATATCCGGCAGTGCGAGCCATGTGTCGCGCTCGCGAAATGCGCGCAAAGTGGACTTGCCAGTGAAAGGTGTAGACTCGGGTGGAGGAATTGGTGTGGACTCGAGCAATGCAGGCAATGCAGAGTCGAGTACAGACGTGGATACCGAGGATGCGGACGATACCCGGATGCCTTGAGACAGCCTGTCGCGCAGGAATTCCCCTCATGAAGCCACTTTTAGAAAGCAAATCATTTCCATAGGCACTCTTGGGGTACAATTTCGGAGGGTGTAGCAACAGGTTGCAGCAAGGAAAACAAGTTGGCACAGTTGCAGCCTGCGACCCAGTAATAGTAGGAGCGAAAGAACACACAAAGCATATGATCATCAATAATAATACGAGCAGTCCGTGCATCCCCAGCGATCATTGCTTCCCGCCGGATTTGTTACTTTGCTCTTTTGCCTTCTCCGAGGCTTGGAATCGCGCGCGACCTGTGTCCAGCAAGATCGTCTCCAGGTCGCGCCAGGTCACCAGTGGGGCCCGTCTTCCTGCCGCACCATGTCCAAGTCACTCGGTACCCTCCGAGTAATCCTGATGGAGCCTCAGACGGCCCTGCGCCATTCGCTCACCAGCCCGACCAGTTAACTGCACGCGGGAGCGCGAGCCACTGGAACCAGAAGACAGATAAACAGTGGACTGTTGCTTGCTTGCACCCCGCTAGCAGGGCTCGCTTCGCGAGCCGTCCCGTCCGTGTTGCATCCTTCCCGTTGCTTCTACGGTGGGCGTGGCCGTCGCACCGTCTTCGAGCTCGATGCTGCGCGTGTCCAGCCAAGGTGCTCTTCCCGGACCCGCTCGACGCCGGGCGCACTGCCGCCTCCACACCCGCACGTCCCGCGACCTCGGGAATCGCACGTAGGCGTGATCCGGAGCGCTCGCTACGGCTCGGGGGCTCCAGGCGTGCGGGAGGCGTGTCCTTCGCCGCGGTCTTCTGCCTCTCCTTCCCCTTCCCGTGTGACGACGAGCTGCGGGTGGGGAACGTGACGAGGGGGATCTCGGCTGGTGCCGACGTTCCCGCGACGGTGGTCTTGACCATGCGGATCTCCGGCTTCGAGCTGGCGGATGTAGTCGAGCTGCCAGCTCTCCGCCCTTTGATCGAGGGGGCGGACGAGGTGGTGGACGCGCTGCGGTGCAGGTCGATGCGCCTGGGAGGCTCTGCCGGGGGACTCCGCGCGCGCCCGTCTGCTGCCGTCTGCTTCTTTGGTGCGTCAGAGACAGCCGTGGGTGCGCGGCCATCATGTCGGTCTGAGGGTTTGCTGCTTGATGCACCGGAAGAGCCGGATGACGCCGCGGACATCTTCTGCTTCTTCAGCGGAGGCTGTGCGGGAGACGATGATATTGAGATGCGTCGCTTGTTGTGTCCGGCCGTGGGTTGTATGGAAGCGTCGCGCGGAACGAGGCGGGCAGGCTCCACTACCCTGCCCTTCCCCTTGTCATTGCAGTTCTTGTTCATGAAAGTAGGCGCGGCCCACGCTCTGGGGTCATGATGAGCATATGCCGCGGTCAGCTGAGCATCCTTCCGCTCGGTAGAAGCAGCCACAGAGTCCAGAACAGAGTGAGAGCTCCCGCGAAGGAGGAGCTGGGGCTGCTCCAGCTTCGACCCAGAACTAGAGCCAGACTGTAAGCGCGCCCGCTTCTTGACACGCATGCCGTCTTGCTCCTGGGAAGCACGAAAGGACGCCTCGTTGATGAAGACATCGGGGCTAGATGGCCGCACGGGGCCGTCGGAGCTGTCGTCGCGCTCCGACGACCGAAGTACACGTCTGGCCTTCGCGCGACTCGTGCGCTCGCGCGTCTTCGCAGGCTCTTTGGGGGGCGTGTGCACGCGCGGCGACGCGGGGCGCGGGATGTCATCGCGCTCGGACCGCTCGGACGCGGCGGCGGGCGACTGCTGCGCCGCGGACATGTGCGCGTCCACCATCGACTTGGTCCGCTCGTCGTCCGAGTCGAGCTCTTCGGCCTCCGGCTCGTCTGGGACGCGCCGTGCGTGCCCGGATGTCAGGCCATCATCGTCCGAGTCGAGTTCGTCGAGCTCGTCGTCGGCGTCGTCGTCCTCGCTCTGGCTGCCACTGTCGTGTTCTTCGAGCACCACTGGTAGCGGAGGCAGAGCGCTCTGGCTAGCAGCGTCCTCGTCGATGAGACCAGTGTCGTGCGAAGGCGTGTCATGCCTCTGCACACTTGGAGATGGCGGGCCTTCCACGTGCGCAGGCGACAGAGCCTTTTCAGGACCATCCGCGTGGTTCGCGTCATCGACAGCGACGGCCAACGGAGGCAGCATGCTGCTCTTCGGCGACGGCTGCACCTCGTTGTGCGGCTGCGACCCGGAGTCTGCTCGGTTCTGGCTCTGGGCTTGTTCCTGTTCCTGGCCCTTGGTCTGACCCTGTGATCCCGAGGCATATGAGAGAGACTGTGAATAGCCCTGCGAGGCGGTGCCGGACGTGTCCGAGTTGGGCACGAGGATGCGCCCGTGGTCCGCCAGCTGCGTGTCGGGTGAGTGGCGCGTGGAGAACGGCAACGGGACTCGGCGCTGCAGGGGCGGGTAGAGCGAGCCGGTGCCCGGTGCAGGGACGGGGGGAGGTGCGGAGGAGGAAGGCACGCTAGCGATTGGAAGCGAGGGGGGAGGTGAAGAGCGGGAATTGAGCGGGGGAGAAGAGGGAACGGTGAGAGGGCGCAGCCGTTGGGCAGGTGTCGGGGGGGAGAGGTATGAAGAGAATGTGTTAGGAAGAGGTAGGTCAGTCTCTGGGACTGGGCTTGACTGTCGTGGGAGGCCTTTCTCTTTGACAAGAGTGTTCTTTGGAGAGTTCTGTTCGGTAATGTGGTGGTCTATTCCATCATCCTTCGCGGCTTCAGGAACGGTTTGGTGTGGAATAGATGGGAGTGGGCTTCCTCTGACTGACGGGCTCCAATGAGATGGTGTAGCCGGCTGCAAAGCATCGTCGTCGATGTCGAGCGGTGGCGGGGAAGCATGGTCATGCTCAGAACGTGTTCCTGGAGAGCTAGATGACATATCTAGTGGGTTCTTCCCTGCCAGTTGCAAATACTTCAGAACGGCATAGTATAATGCGACTATATGCGTACTAACTCGGTCGATATTGAGCCTTTCTGGGTGTAGACGGGCCTGCAAGAGGGGATACACCATCGCCATCCCGCAGGGTCAACGTTGTCGAAGGTTTGGAAGTTTTTTTGGTGGATTCTGACTTATCTTCGCTAGCTGCTGTAGATAGAGTCACGTCAACGATACCACACCGTCCTCATGTACAACGACGTACAAGCTATCTTCCGGAAAGTGTCCAGTATGTCTGCAGGTGGCAAGGCATATGCCCGAGCCTTAGAAGGAAATGCCTGGCACAACATATTAGGTACACGACTATATGCGTCGATGTGGCTCACTTACACGCCACTTACTCGTCGGATTCGCCTGTCGCGCAGGGGCCGTAGGAACAGGGTTTGGCGGCGGGCCCTGCGGCATCTTCTTCCTCGCACCTGCAAGCCTTACTTTCTGAGGGCTAGGCGGATGTAATATTTGTTGTGCAGCGACAGGTCTTTTCGTCACGTCTCTTGGCCCAGCCTCAGCCTTCTTCTGCTCTTGTTTGCGCAGCTTGAGAACATTGCTGGTACGGAGGACCTAAGATCATTGGGCATTCAGGAAGAAGTTTGATGCAGGTACACGTACCCACCGCCTCCATGCTCCCTCAATCCCATAACCCATTCGCGAATGTTTGGATGGTTCTCAAGATCCTTTGGCGAGCCCCACAAATCCTCCCCAAATGCGCCCCGGAGATCGAAGGCCCCTATATCAAGAACCAGCCTTTCAGTCGATGACATGCCTATTCCATCCAAGGGCACGCGTCTAAACAACGGGCAGAACTGCTTGACAGAGACGAGTGCAGATTTGTGGTCCGTGACGGATTTCCCACTAAACAGGGGGTTCCTTTCAGAATTATCACGAGTCAGAATGGTTTTCGGTTGATAAAGCGCGTAGTACAGGTTGGACGCACTCTCTGTACAGTTTCATGGCCTCCGAGTTGAGGCGCGCGGGTACGAGGTGCGTCTTGTCTGACAGTAGAGCCCAGATGCAGGCATCCGCATTGTCGCTTCTTGGGAATGTCAGAAACTGAGAGGCGACATATATCAATGATTCTGGTCCGAAGACCCGATTGTATGCGTGGTGCACCTTCACAATCTGTGCAGCCTTGGCTTTTGGTTCGGGTGGAGCGGAGGCCAGGTTCCCTCCGTGGGTCTCTGCAATATTGATGAAGTAGTCGCATATCCATGGTGAACGGATGGAGGCAGACATCCACTGGCGTTGCGACTCGGAGATGAAGGAGGAGAGTCTGGTGGAGAGTCCGAAGCAGCGTTACACTCGGACGCGACCAGATCACTTCACGTGCCACGCTCTTACGCGCCGCGCGTGGGCGCCAGACTCGCGGCCCGGCCACGACATATCTCAAGACCCTCTGTAGCATACATGATGAGAAAGTCATAAAATTTATCCATATTCGTACATCTAGATCAGACAAATAACATGTGTTGTCCCAACAAGTGCGCATCACCACGGATGCGTCTTCCCAGACCAGTCGATGAACGACGTAGCGTCCTCCAGCTTCGCATCATGTATCGCTTTCAGGCAGCCGTCAATGGACTCCTCTATTGAGATCTGACTCCAGTCTGGCTGGTGCTTGGCGGCATAATCAGCAATCGCATTGCCCATTTCAGTCCCGACCCAGCCTAGCGCAACAATGTCAGTACGCAGGAGACACGGGATGGCCGACGAGTAGAATAACCTGGATGTAGTAGGAGAACAGTGATGCCCTCAGCCTTGAGCGTAGTACCCCACTTGCGGGCCATCCTGAGCGTGTGTCAGTTCTATCACGGGACGGAGACCACTACACATTCGACATACATGTTCAGCGCCGCCTTCGACATGGAATAGGCGTTTGACAGCTCTGTATAGCCCTCGGCGTTGCCGACCGACGCCAGATTCGAACTGATGAACACAACCTTCTTCTCGTGCCCTTTCCTGACGAGCGGAAGGAGGGTGCGGACAACGCGGATCGGGGCGATCGCATTAATGCGGATCTCCTTCTCGAGGAGTCCAATATCGCTAGGAGGTGCAAATGGTTCAGATGGCACGAAAGAGGACGATCGTCGAAGACCCGCACACTTCTGCGAACGTGTCGACCGGCAGGTTGTTAACTCCGGCATTGTTCACGAGGTAATCCAGCCCAGCAGGAAGGAACGCCGATGCCAGTTCCGCTGCTTTCTCGATCGTTGCCGGGTCCTCTAGATCGAAAGGAACAAGCAGGAGCCGATCCGGATGCTTTTCCGCCAAGGCCTGCAGGGTCTGTGCCCCGGTGACGTTGCGCGCACCGGCGACGATCCTGTTCTCAGGGTCTTCGAGCTGGAAACGGACAAGTAAGATCCAGAGACATGCACTAGCCGACCGAAAATGCTCACCAGTTTCTGGACGAGCGCAAGGCCGATCCCTCTGTTGGTACCGCTGATGAAGTAGGAGGGCATTGTTAGACGAGTTGTGAAGGCTACGGGGGAAGATGGGTATACATATACGTTCTCTATCTCGGCAGTACTGCCGAGAATCACATATGGGAGTGGGTCATCGCATTCTCCGTAGCCGCCGCTGTGGATCCTTGGAAGTTCGGGGGGACATATTCAGCTGCAGGAAGTTGGTAGGGAACACGGCGATGACGCAAGGGGCTGTGCGCCCGAGTGTATCGCGTCAAGACGCGACATTTCCAGATGATATCGATGGATTGAAGGCACCGAGAAGCAACCTTCAGACCCCAATATTCAGCCTCGCCGCGCTGCCACATCGCTAAGCGTCCGCTGAGAATTCACATGTTCCTTTCTTATCGGGGCGAGCCGTGCAAACAAGCGTGCCAGATCAGACTCACTCACCGTCCGTACCACTTACCGCCGTCAATCTCGCGGGCAAGTCTGACGACTATCCATCGTACTCCACCCGCCGCGAGTGAAAGACCTGCAGAGCCCCCACATTACAAAGATCAATGAGCACACGAGTGTCATAGACACTACTCTAGTGAGTCTTTCTCCTAACAGACTCTAAGGGACAGAAACCCACGTCTTCACCACTGCATCTGCCCTCCGTCCCAAGTCATGAACGCGGTCTCATCCTCGAGCTTCGCGTTCCGTATCACTTTGAGGCAGCCTCTGGCTGACTCTTCCTTTGAGATCATTTCCAGATGCGGGTAGTGCACCGAGATCCAGGCCTCAATTACGAAGCCCATCCCGGTAGCCACCCAACCTAAAACAACGAATTCAGCACGTGGGGGCATGAGCGGAATGGAGACCCGAAGACCTGGGTGGATCACGACAGTCGTGATTTTTTCTGCTCTGAGCGAGGCGGCCCATCTGCGAGCCATCCTAGAAGCACGAGGTCAACGATTACGGTGCAAAGGGCCGAGTGCGCGCTTTACGTACATGTTCAGCGCTGCTTTTGACATGGAGTAGGCAATTGATAGGTCCCCCCAGTCGCTCGCCCAGTCCACCGACCCCAGCAGAGAGGAGATGAACACCACCTTCTTGTCGTGTCCTTTGCGGATGAGGGGCAGAAATGCGCGGAGGACCAGAATTGGCCCGATCGCGTTCAGTCGGATGTTGTCCTCGATCAGCTCGAGGTCTCTAAATCGGCGTGTAAGCATCCCACATTGTGGCGTCATATAATATGCAGGATCTTACATGCCCGAGAACGTCGTCAGAGGCTGGTGGTTGACCCCGGCATTGTTGATGAGACAATCGAGGCCGTTTGGGAGAAATGCGCCCGCCAGCTCCGCCGCCTTCTCTATCTTCGTCGAATCGCCCAGATCAAACGGAACGATCAAAAGACGATTCGAATGCTTGGACCTCAAGTTATTCAGGACCTGTGCCCTAGAAGGATCACGCACACCGGCGACCACAATGTTTTGAGAATCTTCGAGCTATAATCCGATGTAATATCAGCACACGTTGCCGGACTTTCACAAGAATCCTCACCAGAGCTTCAACCATAGCAAAGCCGATGCCTCTGCTGGCTCCACTAATGAAGTAAGAGGGCATCGCAGACCGTAAAATGAGTGTAAGAGACAGAAAAAGATGTGCCTTAACTATGGTATGCCTCGGTACTTGTGGGCACTAAGCGACGAGAAGACCGCTCGTTACGACAGTGCGTGGTGCTGACGACGGTTCTCGAATATCCAGAACTCCGAAGAGGAGGTCAGAGGATAGGGCGTGATGTATATATCAGGCTCAAAGTCCACGTTGTCATTGGTCGCTCGTCACGTTGTACACAGCCCCAGAGCATTTCCGTGCATACGTAGCCTAAGCTAGATCGAGATCGCCTACAGCACCGACGTTATGAGCGCAGCCGGGCAATAGACATCTATGTACATACACTCTGCGTTGGAGTTACACCTCGGCAGTGTTCGGAGAATTCTGCGGAGAGAAGAAATGTTACATCCCATCACTCGACTCGCATTAAAAGAGAGTTTGTGCGACGCACTGTGATCTGTACTCCAATCTCGTTCAATCGAGCGAGAACCTGGGGAGGGATTTCCTCCCGAGCTTCCAGTACGATCTCGCACGAGATGATCGGGGCTCCCGCTGCCGCACGAGCAAGACAGCATGAGATCATCGCCTCGCAAATGGCATGCGCATGCCCCTCGTCAACCCCTCCCGACAAGGCCACCAAGTGAGTCAGTTCGGGACACAAAACCTTGTCCACGTCGGGAGTGTCTATCTCTATCGCGCGCAGGATGGTTACCGCATCTGTCGTACAGATTTCCAGATGGGTGATGGTCGGAACGAGCTGGAATATGCGGCGCCATCGACGTTCAGGAAACACACAACCGTAACCGGGATCGCGGACTGTGAGGTGGCGCAAGGCGGGGAAAGGGATCGCGGAAAAGCCGGTGAACTCCAATTGCTGGTTGTTACGTTCGGCTTGATTATGGGTAAGCACCTCTATCTTCAGAAACGACGTCCGGACAGTAATACCCATAAGTGGCCCGCGCGTGCGCGGTGAAAAAAACAGGGTAGCAGTTTTGACGTCAGAGGTAATCTCGCGCAAGGAAGCGCAGTCGCGGATGACTGTCGTAGGTAGCGAGTGTGGGAAGTATACTAGTTCAACGGCGGTCGTCCTGGGAAAGGATAGCCAGGGCAGGATGGTCATGTACATCGCTGCCGGACACTCCACATGCAATTCCTTTAGGTGTTTGAGAGGAATTGTGGGCATTCGCCCGGGTAGACGAAGGACATCCTCGGGCCCGAGTCTGCCAAACCGTAATTGTAGCGCCTCCAAGTTAGGACAGTCGCGCAGCATATTCACGAGGGCCTCCGCTTCGATATAGTTGAAACGAATGCCCAGCCGAGTGAGGTTTTTCCTGGCCAGCAGATCGATGCGACTGGTAACGCGAAGGGTAGCGACCTGCATATCGCTCAGTAAAGGCATCTTGCCATCGAACACGGGATCCAGCGACATATCAGTATATGGCAGGATGTGCAGGCTCCGCAACTGTGGTGCTGGGGATCTGAAAAACGACAACACTTGCACCGCTGTCTTTGCACCGATGTCGTACAGATGGAACGAAACGAACCGGTGGCTGTGATTCGACAAAATCTGCGCCAAGTCCAATTTACGTTGCATTGGGGTAGTGATTTCGACGCGGAGGAGTGCGTCCCTCGATCGAGCCAAGTATTGGTGAAGGATGGCGGGATCGGAGAATGACGTGAGGAAAATATTTGACCAAAGCCATGAGGATGCGAGTGTGAGACAACGCCAATTGCTGCAGACGTGCGACAATGTCACTGGGAGCCACGTATTGCTTTCCTGGATAGTGGTGCCATGCTGTTCCAAGAGGTGGTGGAAGACTTCTAGTAGGATGTCGTCAGGAACCTGCGCAATTTGTGAATGATACGGCGGGGAGTTCTGAGAATTTGACATGGCCTGTGTCTGGAAATATCTCGGTATCAGCATAAAAAGATGTACTAGTGTAAGAGGAGTCCACTTGACCTTCCAATATCCAATCTGTGCAGAGGTCTTACTAGAATCCGAGCGAATTGAGAGCAAGAAGGCCACCGGGTCAGGCCGCTCTGCATCTGAGGCGCTCGACCACGTGAAGCTGTATTAATAAGTACTTAGCGCCGACGGAATGGCCCTCTCAGAGTCTCTGGCGGCTGCAACTCTTAACTTATGCGCATGAATCTATGCACATGAATCATAAGATTACAACATGGGTCATTCAGTAGTTCCATGCCAGTCGGAAGGATTCAGCAATGTATACGTACATATCCGACGCGGAAGTCAAACCTCACACGAAACACAACGATGACAGGATTACAATTTCCAGAGGGAAGAGAAACTGTTACACGTGAATGATAGCTACATGGACATTATCGCCGCCTCCTTCCAAACATGACCATCAGATTATGAATCATCGAAATTACTGTCGAACAGATAGTTGGCTGCGAGCTCCTCGTTCTTGTCGCAAGCGAAGTACGCTTCGATTACAACTTGCCGCGGGAAGCCAAGAGCCTCCAACTGGCAGAGAACCATGATCAGAACATGTTAGGTAGGTCGAAAAGCCGCCACTTACGCGCTGGATAGCGTCCCGCTCTTCCTCCGTAATATTGATAACGTGCGCGCCAGGTGGTGCACCTCCCTCGCCCTCACCCTCACCAAAGTCGTCTTGGGCACCAAGAAGTTGGAACAATGCCTCGGGGTTCTGTGCAAACAGCTGTGCAAGCTGGGGGTTCGATGCAGCGAGCTGCTGGATGAGAGGCTGGATGAGCGCTGGGTTTTGCTGCATGAGGTCGCGTAGTTGTTGAATTTGTGGACTATTCTGCAGTGCAGCCAGATCGATGGCGCCAAGACCGCCACCTGCACCAGGTGCACCACCATGCTGTTGTTGCTGCTGCTGTTGTTGGGCAAGCTGGATGGTACGGGTCAGATGGGAGTAACGCCACGTAACAGTTGAGACACACCTGGAAGAGATTCTGAGGCGCGTTTGGAGCAGCAGCAGGGGCGGCCGGGGCAGGCGCAGGTGCCGCAGCAGCCGGGGCAACCTGAGCAGGCGCAGCACCTTGCGGCGCAGCGGCAACAGCCTCCAATCCAGCGGGTATGCCCTGTAAGAACAAGATTATGCGCGGTCACTAATGGAGAGTAGTCCCACATACATTGAACAAATATTCAACCGCTCGATCAGGATTGTTGAAACTAGCCCTCAACGCTCGCATGACTTGCTCCCTTTCAAATCCCATCTCCATCATGTTTTGAATTGTCGACTGAAGGGCGTCACCACTCAAGAATGAGCTTGTATCCCCAAAGGCCCGTTCCGGTGTAGCTGCAACAGGAGCCGCTTGTGCGGGAGCAAGGACGGGAGCACTGGGCGCCTGAGGCGCAGGAGCTGGCACGGTAGCTGAAGCAGGCGCTGACGGCGTAGGTCCGGCCGATTCTGCAGACGGTGCGGGGGCTGGTTCACTCGAGCTAGCTGCAGTGCTTGATGAAGCGGCCGCTGCAGGCGCTGCCTTGGGCTACGAAACCGGTTCGAGAAGTAAACGTCGTGGTCATAAGGTAGATCAGGTATGAACGCACCTTCGAAACCATAAGCACCAAGAAATCTTTCTCCTTTATGTCGCATGATTCGACCGTCTTACTATCCGGCAGGATTTTACCTACATTGCGGGATCAGTCAGATGGATCGTGCGCCACTGCGTTCGACACGAATCATCACCAGAGTAGATGAGCTTCTGAGTCTCTACACCATGTCCTTGGCTGTCCAGAATCTTCTTCTTTAGATCGCCTACAGTGTCTGAGCCTTCCGCATCGATCTAGAGAGAATGCATTCAATGAGGGATCCATGTCTTTTTCTCTTGCCGAGGGCTACGCACCTGAAAGACCTTCTGCTGCAGGGTCTTCACGGTGATCTTCATCGTGATGCTTGGCTGACGGTACACGATGAGAGTGAAGAGAAAGCAAGATGGCGCGGCCAGTGCTCCAGAGGAGTACGCGTCCCACGATATGCACGTGCGCTTTACTACGGCCGGCGTCGGCCGGAGGCAAGCCGGCTCGTCTCCGGCTCCGCTGACCCCAAGCTAAGCAGCCTTCCTCCACGCCCTGGTCGTCGTCGTACACGGCGTGTATGCCACTCTCTTCCTCATTTCTCCTTCTGTTGCCTTGAGACGCACTCTGCAATCCTACGCGTCTTCGCATAGCTCACGATGGAACACGAACCTGGAGACGAATATATCAGACGAATAGCCAGTTACATCCGGACGCACGAGCAGGGACTCGCCGCCGCTGGTCTGACTCGCAGACGACGGACGAAGGCTCCTCCAGACTCCTCTGTATTCAATCCGCTGGGCTGGTTTACCTCCGACAATGCTATTCCCGCGAATACGAAACCCGTCGTCCTATCCTTCGACTCGCACCACCTTTTCTACTTGCTAATGCGGATGGAAGCACTGGGCCTGGACGTCGGTTCGCTAGATGTACAGGTGGACAACCCTTCACGACCGATGAACTATGTCAACATATTTTTCGGCTCGGACAAGTCAGATGCACTCTCCCTTATGTCCTTCCGCTCCTCCCTTTCCGCGGTGTCTCGCCTTTCGCTGGGTTCTGGCTGGTGGGGTCGACCACCACCGCCTAGCGTCGATGCCGAGCTCAAGTATGTCTTTAGCGCCTTCACAAAGCTTCCTGCAATATCCCTCCATGCCCCCGAATCTCGACTCATCGCAGAGCTAGCTAATGAGGCGCCAAACGAGAACGCCCTTCCTCTTGACGCGTTCAAGAACTTACAGACTCTACAATGCGTGGACATTGACCCGCGCACCATGCTCGGTTGGGATAGACTTGCGGAGAGCTTGCGGAGTCTGACGGTGAAGAAGAGCGGATTGGAGGATGTTTCCGATATTTTTATCGGCGCGGTCTTGGATGACCAAGCTAGGAGGGAAGGCAAGTTGGGCAGTGGAGGGAGTCGGAAGATATCGCGAGGGCCTTCGCGACAGACGTCATTCTACAGCACCCGTTTGCCCGAGTCTGTTCCCGAGGATGCTGAAGACGCCGAGGACTCTCCCGATACGACTAGCATCGAGGAAACACCGAGGCGTGATAGTCTGCCATCACTCAAGTGGGCTTTCCTTCGACATCTGTCCTTGTCTGATAATGCCCTCACCTTTCTACCCACATCCCCACTACCCTATCTTACCTCGCTCACGCACCTCGACTTATCATCCAATCTCCTTGTGTCTGTTCCACCGGGCCTGTCCTCCCTATACAACTTAATCTCGCTCAACCTCTCGGACAATATGATCGACTCCGTCTTGGGGATCTATACCATGCTCGGCCAGGTGCTCCACCTCAATCTTTCACATAACCGCCTCGAGTCGATTTGCGGTTTGGAACGTCTACTTGCACTGGAACGGGTTGACTTGCGCCGGAATCTGGTCGAGGAGAGCGCCGAGATTGGGAGGTTGGCTACTTTACCCAATATTGCCGAGGTGTGGATAGAGGGGAATCCGCTCTCCGAGTTCGAGGAAGGCTACCGCATCCGCTGCTTCGACTACTTCTCGAAGGAGGGCAAGAGCATTCTGCTCGATGGCTCGCCCCCAGGTCTTTACGAGAAGATGTACCTGACTTCACCACCCCCGCAGCAGATGACATCTTCGCGACCTCCTACGGCGTACTCTCCACCAGTTGTTGCAGTCGGCCATTCACCCCGTCCTGCCGCATCCATCTCGCATGACAGCCCCGTAGAGTCTGCTTCACCCTCGTTGCCGCCTTCACAAACTGCATCGCCGCAGACAGCAGCTGTGAAGGGCAGGGGACGGCGGAGGAAGAACAAGCGGATTGTGGACTTGGACAGCGGGGTTGAGGCGAGCGAAAGTGCACGATCGAGGAGTGACTCTCATGTCCCAGTGTCCAGGGTTGGCAGTCCTGTCAAACCTGCGGTCGAGGAGTCCAAAGCGACCCCAGCAGATGCTTCACCCGCACCCATCTCCTCACCATCCGCCATTATCCCTGTCGTGCGTCCTCCGCCGAAATCACGACACAGCCGACACTTCACCGAGTTCGCACCTGCGTCCAAGGGGTTGTCTGACGATATGTCGCCCGCGCTGTCTGCGGTCGCGAGACCGGCCAGCTTACGCAAGAATTCAACGCTTACGTCGAAGCAGGCGATGCGGCGGGCACGCCTGTCTGCTTCGGTGTATGAGCCGCAGGGAGAACCTGATGGCGGCCAATTTAGGGAGGCGGATGCGTTCCGAGCGCGCATCGAAGCACTGCGCTCAGATATGGGTGATGGATGGCTGAAGGTGTTCAACCAGTCACAGCTGGGATCGCCGCCTGGGGTGCCGTCTGGATAGCTCATGGACTTTCTCTGTTACTTCGTCGGTTCTATATCTATACCACCTCACTATACCACGTCCGGTATATGATATGCTGTTGTGCTGGAGACTATAATATGCTCGCTACTTACTTATGTATTCCTATAATTTGAAAGTGGTGATATAGACGTGTTTTGTGGGTGATCTTCAGTAGGAGTTCCCGGGGTCCGTTCCGTTGTCGAGGCCAGAAATTGTCCACTCCGAACGCGTCGTGAACAAATTCAGTCGTAAGGCCACTCGACTTGACCGCGATCCCCTCCCTTCTGCCTTTGGTGGCCACAGTCTCACATCTCACCCCCGTCGTTCTTTACATTCACAACTCGTCTGCTTCGACATGGGTGCTAATCTCTCAAAGGCGTTGGGTGAGCACTAAGTGGTGTGTCTAGCTCTCGAAGGTGTTGACGTAGACGATTCGTTTGTGCAATGCAGGGAAGATATTTGGGAACAAGGAGATGCGCTTGTTGATGTTGGGCCTCGACGCGGCAGGAAAGACAAGTGAGTGCTCGTCTGCTCCGACCTGTCGTGTGTCGAACAAACAATTGGTCACAGCTATTCTCTACAAACTCAAGTTGAACCAATCTGTCACCACGATCCCGACAGGTATGTCTCGCGCTTCCATTTTGATGATCAGCGCTCATGAGTGAGCGGCAGTTGGATTCAACGTTGAGACCGTAACCTACAAGAATGTGAAGTTCAACGTGTGGGACGTAGGAGGCCAGGACAAGATTCGGCCTCTTTGGAGGCACTACTACACTGGTACCCAGGGTCTCGTTTTCGTCGTCGATAGCCAGGACCGGGAGCGGATAGATGAGGCGAAGCAGGAGTTGCACCGGATATTGAGCGACCGAGAGATGAAGGAGTGTTTGCTGCTCGTGTTCGCGAATAAGCAGGATCTACCAGGGGGTACGCGTTATACGCGTCTGTCTTGGTTGTACCGGTGCTGACCACCTCACAAAAGCGATGTCCCCAGCCGAGGTCACGGAGAAATTGGGTTTGCACAGGATGCGCGATAGATCTTGGTATGTTCATCCAAGGTATGTTTGCTCGACTTTGTCGTATGTCGCGTCATTATTTACCCTCGCCATAGTTGCGCGACAACTGGAGAGGGCCTGTTCGAAGGTCTTCAGTGGCTTTCACAAAACGTCAAGAAGCGTCAGCCTTAAGAAATTCGAACTACCGTCCAGTTCAACGTTCAACACCTACATATTCTCTAGCCTCTGCTTGATACCCCGGTGATTTGACTCATGGCCCGCATGACGCACGCACGCTCGCACGACTGGACGTCTCGGTCCACACGTCTCTACTTTCTCAGCACCCAGCGAAGCCAGTTGTGGCGACATGCTCCGGACATTTTCCTCTTCAATCTCGACGATACGCCTATGTACCTACAGTTTAATAGCAGGCGGTCCACCATAGCCTCCTTCGCCTTTGTTCCACGTCTCCTTTGCTGGGTTTTTTGCAATATATGTGACTGGCGGTCGATTTGCGAAGCTGTTATCACTGCTAGAACCGCGGGCATCTCAGTATCAACGGACAACTTGGAATCAGCGAATGTTGTGAGGCTGAACTTACAAGGAAGCTCTATGGAAAACTATCATGCGAAAATGCTCACAATGACGCCTTACATTTACTGACGGAAAAGTGAAGTTTGCAGTCGAACCGGCGTCACGGAGCTGCTTTCCCGCTACCGCTATGGCCGCACTGCGAGCAAAGGTCTTAGGCAGGACATTCACGTCCCGCGCAGTGGATGGGTTCACGGGTGCAGTAGGAAACACACCCCTGGTGCGTACTCTACCTGCTTCTAGGTTTCGGACACCTGCTCATGGGCGGTACAGGTATACCTGAAGAAGCTTTCGGCTAAGACAGGGTGCACGATATTGGGGAAGGCTGAGTTTCAGAACCCTGGAGGGAGTGTGAAGGACCGCGCTGCGTTGGGAGTTGTCGCAGACGCGGAGAAGCGAGGTCTGTGCGTATGTTCGATGCTAGCGGTTGGTGCATGTCCGTTGACACCCCGAACACGCAGGCTTAAACCCGGAGGCACGGTCGTGGAGGGCACGGCGGGCAACACCGGCATTGGACTGGCGCATGTCTGCAGGTCCCGAGGCTACAAATGCGTGATCTTCATGCCGAACACGCAGGTGAGCGCGCACGCACCAGACTGCCGTACCCCAGACCCACATGCCCCGTCTGTTCTCCAGAGCCAGGAGAAGATCGACCTCCTGCGCATGTTGGGCGCGGAGGTGTATCCCGTGCCCGCGGTCGCGTACGAGCACCCGAAGAATTACAACCACCAGGCACGGGAATTTGCGCGGGCCTCTCCAATACCATCTGGACGGACCAGTTCGACAACACTGCCAACGCACAGGCGCATTACGAGTCCACTGGCCCGGAGATTTGGGAACAGACGAGTGGGGATCTGGATGGCTTCGTTTGCGCGACGGGCACGGGCGGCACCCTCGCAGGTGCCGGTAGGTTTTTGAAGGAAAAGAGTGGAGGGAAAACACAGGTATGGCTAGCTGATCCCCCTGGCAGTGTGCTGCACAGCTATGTGAGCAGCGGCGGGAAGCTGACGGAGCGAAGTGGTAGCTCGATCACGGAGGGTTCGTGGTCTTTCTGTTGGATATATTCAGAGGCTTGATGATATCCTTGCAGGCATTGGCCAAGGACGGATAACAAACAACCTTGGCACCTTCATAAACGACATTTCTGGCGCGTTGCACATACCAGATGCGGAGTCCATCGAGATGGTATACGACCTGTTGGACACAGAAGGACTGTATCTTGGTGCGAGTTCTGCATTAATGTAGTCGCAGCCGTCAAGCTTGCGCAGGAACTGGGGCCAGGTCTGTCTGCGTCGCATTTTGTCTTACTGCAGCGAGTTGATGTGCTCTGCTCGCAGGGAAAACTGTGGCGACAATTCTCTGCGACGGAGCCTACCGGTATCAGAGTCGCCTCTTCTCGAAGGCATGGTTGAAGGCCAAAGGGCTGGAAGATGCAATCCCAGAACACTTGAAGAAATACGCTGTACTAGATTGAATGGGTGTTTTTTTGGCTTTTACATCACAGTCCTGTCCATGACGGGAGACGCCGAGTCTTGCCGTCTATGCGCGCGATGAACATCGCGGGCTTGACATTCAGAGGTAAGTCTCTGACAGGTTGAGTATGTATCAGCATAAACGGGTATCATAGCGTCAGGTATCGCAAGTACCACATTTGAAGAGCAAACATGATCGAACCTCAACAACCCATTTACAGAATCTCATCAATCGTCATCTCTTCTGGGCCGAAATAATGTTCCGGCAAGCCTCCAGCTTCTGTGGCTCGTCCTCAACACTCGAGCTTTTGCACGCTGGACAGAGTTGACAGCGTGCCGTTAGAGGTCGCGCTCTGCGTCGCGAGCGGGACGCGTCCCACTCGCGTGACCGTGGTGCGTGGCTTGAGCTCTGGAGGGATCGCGACGGACTTGTACAGCTGTAGCTCGTACCGCAGATCGTCGCCGTCCGCGACGGCCGTGTCCCGCTCGCGTGTCAGCATGAGCAGTTTCTAACAAGTGCACGTCAGCTTCGTCGCACTGCATGCCAACATGAACGGGCCCCCACCTGTTTCGTTTCGTGCAATTCACTTCTGATGCGGTCCACGTACATTATCCGCTGCGCAGGGTTGTTGTGTCCAATGATTCGGCGTTGAATTTTCGTAGGTGCAGAGCTCCTCTTCCGCGAGCGCATTCCGTCAATGAGGGCGTCGACCTCCTCCACGAGGCTGTTGTACGCTTCCTGGTATCGCTCTGCTAGCGACAGCTCTGATGTCAACCTGCGTCGATCGTCAGCATCATGGATGTTTGTGGCGACAGCGTTTCGACTCACTCTTCGACCTCCGCCTGCATCGCCTCCTCCGCGGCTCTGCACTTCTGCACGGTTTCCGCGAGTCGCTGGGTCGTCTCCTTCTCCTTCTGCAGCATGTGCTCCACCTTGGCCACGTCCGCCTGCACTGTGCACGCAGCCCGTCGAGCTGCTTCCGCAGGCTGGCTTCGGCGGCCTTGGATGTCTCTAGTGAGACTGTTGTGTCTATGAGCTGCGTCTGAGTGCCCGCATGCTCTGCTCGGAGTGCTCCAGCGTCGTGAGGAGGTCGGTGTGCTTTGCTTCGGCTTCGGATAGCTGTACAGAAGACTGCTGTGCTTGACGTTGCGCATCGTCGATACTCTTGACGAGCCCCGAGCTGTGGAACAACAGAGCGTCGCTTCGGAGTCGGTAAAAGTCACTCCAAAGCTGTGCGTCTGCACGGAGTGTGTGCTCCTTGACGGTCTTCGCTTCACCAAGATCGCGGCCGAGAGAGACCACATCCTCCTCCAGCGCGCGTAAGGTGGCCGCGTCCACGTCTTCCCGTCCAGCATTCTCCCGTAATGCCAGGGAGTAGAATGCGCATCTGCATCCGCCTCACGCAGGCGCGTAGACAGCAGGACGTTCTCGTCCTTCGTATACCGCACGAGGTTTGCAAGCTCGACAACCTGCCCCTCCGCATTCGCAAGCTTGCGCTCCAACCGGAACACGCGCATCTGCAGCGCAGCACTCTCTCCTTCGCCCGCGTGTACTTCGCCTCCGCGACAGATGCCGCTGCGAGTCGGCCGTACTCTTGCGCGACGCGCGTCAACAACGCGCGGTGTTGCTCGAGCTGCTCGACGAGCGCGTCCTCCCGTGTGCGCAGTTCATCCAGTGCGTCCCTTGCGCCCTGCGACTCCGCTCGTGCCTCCTCCAGCGCTTCCTGGACATTCTGTGCCTCGCCGTCGGCCCTAGCCTTCGCCTCCTCCGCGGCCTCGCGCCGCTTCTTCTCTGCTCCCAGCGTCTTCTCAAGCTCCGCGACGCGCCGCTCACGCTCCTCCCGCCGCTTCCCCTCGGCACGCCGCGCCTCCGCAGTGTCGGCCTGTTTCGCGGCAGCCTGTTCTGCGGCGCGCAGTCGCGTGCGGAGGTCGCGGAGGTCTGTCTGGTCTGTTGCTCCGGCCTTCTTGAGGTCTTGTACCCGCGCATCAAGCGCGTCAGCGTGCTTCTTGAGCTTATCGGCACGCTCGGCGTCGTCGGCGGCGGCACGTTGGGCGCGTGCGAGCGCGAGCTTAAGGCGCTCTTGTTCTTGGTGGTGCTGTGGCCCGAGTCAGTAGGGAGTGGGATGAGCTTGGGCTGCTCACTGTTTTCTTGCTCTCGGCGTGCACCCGCTCGAGCTCCTCGACCTTGCGTTGCAGGGCGGCGTAGCGGTCGTTGGCGGACGGCTTAGGGCCTGTCGTGGAGGGCTCGTGCTGTGCGTGGTTGTGTCGGTGTTGTATGCGCCAGGTCCTACGCGATTGATCAGGTTCGCGAATCCGACAGGGCTCGCTGGGGCTTACCGGGACGTCGGATGGCTTGTCCTTCGGGAAGCGGTTCGTCTTCTCGAGAAACGCTCCGCGCTTGTATGCGTCGTATTCGGGTCTGGAAGCAGTAAGATACAAAACATAAAGCCGTATGATAGTGAGCTCACCTTGAGGGTTGTAAGAGTTTGGCCCCGGTACGTCGGGGACTGGTGTACTGTACAATCAGCAACAACACGAGCGTTCCCCAGAACGAGTTATAATACCTTTGACGGCGGGAAATCTGGAGCCTCTTGGGAACATCCTGGGTGTGTTGGACTTGTGGTCGATGAGAGACAAGTACTAGGTCGTGTGGAGGTCGTGATTGAGGTGAATGTTCAAGTTCAAGTTGATGGCTCGCGTTGTTACAGTGGTCACGTGTGCGCGGCCCAGCGCCTGTGTCAAACAATGTCTTTGCGAGCATGACTCAAACAATTGTTGCACCTCAAAAATCGCTTGTAAAAATTAAGTCAAGACAACGAGAACAACTCCTGCTGAGCACAGCGAGAGGTTTGCAATAAACTACTGACGCGTCCCTCGAACAACCACGGATCCAATTGGCACGCGCCGAGCTCCTTGCGCTCACCGCCCGACGAGGTGAGTCTATCTTGTTTATCTCCATCAAATGGTAGTGTATACCCATAGAGATATAGTATCAGGATTATGTATTGAATGGCACGACAGACGATAAAGCTGTCTACGGTCGCCTGTTCAACAGCTCTGGGTAGTCGTTCGGTGCGAATTTCTGCGCGTTCCTGATTTTCTTTTCCTGCAGCCATGCCGTTCTGCCTTTGCTCAAGTGCGACGGCGCCTTGAACTGCTCCGGCTCTTTCACACCGCCATGCTCTCCGCCCGAGTTGATGAACGTGTCCAGCGTCGACGACACCTCGTACCCGCACTCCACAAGCTCCTCCACCGCAAGCTTGTATCGCGTGTCGCCCACAGATACACACTTGCGCACGATTGCCTCGTATACCGTCAGCGGCGGCACGTGGCCCTCGCCCTTCATCTCCTCCAGATAGAAGAACGCATCCTCGTACGTGGACTGCGTCAGGCATAGCATCAGCAGCCGCTCGTACGTCCGCGTGTCTGGCTTCAGCCGCGCCTGCTTCATCTCCGCCAGCAGCCTGTCCCCAGTTCGCGGTGCGACGCTGCGATGCAGCCCGACAACAGCAAGTTGTACGTGTCCACATTCGCCGCGACGCCCAGGTTCGGACACGCCTTGTACGTGCCCACCGCCCGCTGCAAGTCCCCAGCCCGACCGACGCCTGGATGATCACGTTCAGCGCTGTCACGTCGATCTGCTTGCCCTCCTCGTGTAACGACTCTAGGTGGCCCCAGGCCTCGTCGACCGCGTCGGGGTCGTCCCTGATCGCCTGGAATATCGGGTAGGCGGTCTCGGCCACCGGCGTGATGTCGTGGCTCCGGATGACCTGAAGCGTGCCCAGCGCCTCCTTGATGTTCTTCTCGCGGCAGAACGCCTCGACGAGGGGGGCGAAGTGGTACTCCTTCCAGGCCGCACCTATGCGGTCAAGGATCCGCAGAGCATCGAGGCCGAGGGTGGAGTGTCCGTGCCTCCCGGCTGTATGAAGAACTTGTATGCAGCATCCTTCGTCCGGCGTGATCTTGAGCTCGTGCACGACTTTCTGCCATGCACGAAGGACACCATCGCTCTGATCCAAAGTTTAGTGTGTGTTCAGAGAGCATTCAGTGCAAGGCACATACATAAAGGGCTTCGGAAGAGGAGACCAGACATTCCACCCATACCTCGCTGTCGAGGCGGCGCACGGACGTCTGCTCGAATGCCTCTGCAAGATCCAACGCGAGTCGGGGATACCCAGCCTTCCCGCTGCCAGAATGATGCTTTGTGCAGTCTTGAGTGTCGGGGACAGACCCCGCTCGCCCAGCTCTGATAGGAATCGCAGCGCCAGCTCAAGATGGCCCGCATCCGCAAACCGGGTGACGATCACCTCGTACGTGATCTCGTTCGGCGAGATGTCGAACCCTTGCATGCTCTCGAGGATGTCCCACATGTGCGACGAGTCGAGGTGGCGCACGGACTAAGCAGTGAGCAGCAAGCGTGAGCATCCCCCTCTCGTGCGCGCACAAGGGACTTCACCTCACATGAAGCAGGTAGTGGAACAGGTTGCGATTCGGGTACAGCCCGAGCGCGAGCATGTCCTCGAACGCCGCGTGCGCTCTAGGTCGCGCCCCTCGTCCGCGCACGCGCGCAGCACGTAGCTGTACGTCGTCAGATCCGGCGCGACGCCCTCCGCCTTCATCTTCCGGCACAACACGAACAGGTTCCGCATGCGTCCCTGCGACGCTAGCTTCCCCAATTCCAGGTTATACCGCGCCACGGTGTCAGCGGCGCCGCCCCGCGGAAGCCAGAGTCGGGCTGGAAGGCGTACGGGCCATGCCGGATGTCCCCGCTGCGCTGGCGCTGGCCTCCTGTGCGCCCCGGGAGTCTGGGGGCACGAAGGGCTGCCTGCTAGCCTGCGGGACAGCATGCGCATGCCGCTGCTGTAGACAGTCTGTGCGCACCGTCAGTCAAGCATGATCGTCACATCGCAGTGAGGGGAGGCGACGCACCGTGCAGACGGATAAGGGCATTCTGGGGTGCTCCGTGCACCTCGAGGGGAACGCTGGCTATGCCGGTGTGGGCTCTTTTGAGGGCATTGCGCGACGAGGATGCTAGCATTGCAGCCAGCGAGAAGCCTGGTCGCCGGAAAGAAAATGTCAGTATAGAGCACGCTTAGAGCGCTCGGATTGGCCCGGCGCCTGAGTCTGAATTGATAATAATGCGTGATAAGATTGGATATTTCGGACATTCAAATGTGTTATAGAACCATCTGAACCGGAGTGTCTTTAGTTGAACCCCCGCGGCCACACGCGAGCACGAGTCTGCAACACAACACCTCATCGCGACCCTCTTCATCCTCTGCCACAGACGCGACCGAACCCCCTTTTTTCTTGGATACCCTTTCACGATGGTAATCATCTTGCTATCATATTTCATTTTGATACTGAGAACTTGCCCAGTTCTATTCCGAGGCGATCTTGTCCCGCCGCGGGCCTCTCGCGAAGGTATGGCTCGCGGCGCACATGGAGCGGAAGCTCTCGAAAACCCAGACGCTGCAGACGGATATTGAGCAGTCTGTTGGTGAGTGGCCATGTGTTCGCGAAGTCACGACTCAGCTCACGGTGGTGCGCAGACGCGATCGTGAGCCAGGAGGTGGAAGTCATGGCTCTCCGGTTGAGCGGGCAGCTGCTGCTCGGCGTCGTTCGGATCTACAGTCGTAAGGCGAAATATCTCTTGGACGACTGTAATGAGGCGCTGTTGAAGATCAAAATGGTGCGTTGGCTTCACTTGGGCTATCCGTTTTATCTGAACATGGCATCCGTAGGCTTTTCGCCCCGGTGTAGTGGATATGACTGAAGACCAGCTTGCGGTGAATCGTAATGCTATCACCCTGCAAGGGAACAATATGGATTTTGATGCCCTACTGCCCGACATGAATTGGTACGCCGCCTACACCTCGTGACTGTCACACTGCCTGATACACTCGCGACAGGGATGCGGATTTCGAGGATCGACCAGTGCAACCTGGAGGTCAACACATCGCGCGGACTGCGGACATTACACTAGCCACTGCAGACGACTTCCAGTTCGACCTCGATGACCCGGGCTACGGCTTCGACCTCGGGCCTGCAGACGGTATCGGTTCGCAAGACTACGAACAACTCGACCTTGGACTCGACTTCGGCGACGGGCCAGTTAGCGTCCACGGAAGCGAGTCCCACGCTGAAGAGGACGACGACATGAGTGTGGGGGTCGCACGAGACGCCGCACCACGACGCGCGTTTCGCGAGTCCATGGGTTCGCACCTGCTAGGCAGAGGAGCCGACGCCGACCTTGACCTAATGTCGAACAGAAGCAGGGAACCCAGCGAGCACCCATTCGGCGCCGACATCAACATGGACCTCGACTTCGGCCCGGATATTGGAGGCATGGACCTTGACCTCGGGCTAGACTTCGGAGATAAGCCCTTGAGCGAACACGCCCCGACACCTCGCTTGACGCCTTCTCGTGCATGTCAGTCACGCTATACCATGCATGTTCCGTGACCGGGCTAAGTTGTCTTTGCAGCATCTCCATTAACAGAGCCGCCACAGACGCCGCCACCAGATGTTGAGCTTGCACCCGGGGCTGGTCCGCAAGCGGAAAAGGCCAGGAAGCGTAAGGACAAGAAGCAAATAATCGATTCCGTTACAGAGCTCGCTGACGGCCCCGGGGCGAACGTCGGCCGCGGCCGCCATGCAGGCCTGGGTGCCCAGATGACGCGGGATGTCGCCGACATCGTCACAGAACACCACTTCCTACCGCGCTCTGCGCTCGTTATGCGCCTCCTGGAGATCCGCGACGACCCCGTCGCGCACTTCCTCCCGACGAGGACCACCAATGTCGGTACGTTCTTCTGTGCCGCGCCGCCGGGGCTCGCACCGGAGCTCGCGGAGATGTTCATGCGGCCTGTGGAGGTGCATGCTGCGCCGAAGCGCCGGGGCGTGTCCCCAGGTGCGAGTCCGAGCAAGCGGAGACGGGTGGAGGGCAGCGTGGCGGGCGAGGAGGAGGTTGAGCAGGCGCGCCGTGCGAGCGTTGCGCCTAGCATGGGGCTCGGCAGCGAGGTCCTGGGGCGCGGTAGCGTGGTGCCCGGCGCGGGCTTCGAGTTTGGCGACAACACGGGCGGCATGGAGGACTTCCAGCTGGACATTCCAGAGTTCGAGATGGGCGGGGTCGGCGAGACGGACGTCCAGCGCGCGCGGTCGAAGTCCGTTTTGTCGGAGCTGAGCCGCTTGACCACCCCGGGGCCGGAAGGTGTGCCCATGGAGGAGGGCGACGAGACGTATGCAGATGTGACCTGTCCCATTGCGGCCTTCGACGACCGCTCTGCGGGGTCACAGAGTCAAAGCGTGGAAAGTGCAACGAGCGATGACGGGAAGGGTTACAGCAAGAATACTGTCAAGGCCTTGGCGGTCATCCGGAGAGAGCTGCAGCCGATGGCAGGAGAGGAGCATGATGAGGAGAAGGTCATGAGCTTCAAAAGGATGTCCGAGAAGGTCTGCATTCACCTTCCTTGGGACGCTAGTTTGAGACTGACAGCCCCTGTATGAAGGCATCTCGACGGGCGGCATCCTCGTTCTTTTTCGAACTCCTTGTCCTCGGCACCCGGGATTGTGTGAAGCTGTCGCAAGCTGCCCCCTTTGCCAACATCGAAGTGACAGCAAAGGACAAGCTTTGGGAGCGACAGCGTCACGGCTCGGCGTCGGCCTCTCTTGCCTCGGCGATGCGGCAAGCGTCGGCGGCGCCCTCGGTAGCATCTCCTCGACGACAAGGATCCGCGGCACCGTCAATCGCATCTGCCTTCGGTCTCTGAACGCTTGAATATCATCATGTATGTTTACTTTCTTCTAGGCAAGGAGTGATCTAGAGGGCTGGGCTGTACTTGCATCTATCACGACTTCTTGATTTTACATCTTACGAATCTTCATTCTGTGGTGCATTGACACTCTGTTACGTAGCATATATATCTACCTTATCTGTACTGTTTTGTATGTCACGACCAATTGCCAGACCTTGTCTCAAAGTTGCGCGGGGGACTGATGGTTTGATCACGGCCTTAGATTGCTCTCGATATACAAGGCGAACTTGTCTGAAATACTCCCCTCACCCCAGTCCACAGCACCTTTCTCCGTCGTACCCAGCGTAATGGCTTTCTTGTGGACCGTAACGAACTGTCGCTTGAGCCGCTGCAGCTCGGAAAGCGTCACATTGCGAGGCGGGAGCGTTATGTGGGGCTTCAGCGTTGCAGTGAGGGAGAGCGTAACAGCACCGCCAAACCCTGGAGACATAGACTGCTCTGCCATGAGCGCGGCGACCATCGCCGTGGTGGTATGTTCCAAAGTACGCAATGCATCGGTTGGCGCTTTCGGCACCTGGGAGACATTTAGAACATTTCGTATCTGATTTCGTCAGACAACAGTATATCTTACCGCTTGAGTCCCAGCGTTGGGAGGCTTCACGTTCCCTTCTGTGATTGCCTTCCATATCTCGTCTGCCGGCACGTCGTCGTCGGTCCACGGCACAGTGAAGAGCGGGGAGTCCCAGCGGACCATCGATGACGGTTCTTCGTACCGCAACAGTAGGTTGTCGAGCCTGGCGTTTCGATCATTCTCAATGATGCGCCATGTACATGGATAAACAGACTCACGTCTCCGGGGCGTACCGTCGACCGTCCTCCCGCGTGGTGTTCCATTCCTTGCACTGGTCCGGGGTGGCCACCACATACACCTACTTTGCTCCATCGAAATGCATCACGATTCCGCCGAAGAGAACGCGAGCTGCGAACTCACGGTGCATACCCTCAGCTTCATCTCCCGAGCGGCGCAGTACATCTGGTACCGGAAGCCTTTTATGTAGTTCATCGCGTCCACGATCAGGATCGTATCTGCTGCATTGCCCGCTGCATTGCGGTGAAGAGAGCACCGCGGGCTGACTTTTCAGACCGGCTGTCTGTTCATTTTGCATGTTGACATTGAGTCGCCCGAGTCGAAAAAACAGAACGGGAGGCGTACCATTGTATACCTCCCGACCAACATTGAGCACATCATCCGAGAGCACCGCTACTTTCTGTTGTGGCCCGACGTACTCCACATCCTGAAGTCGAGTTTCCAAATGCCGCTGCAGTTGGACTGCACGCCTTGTCTTGCCAGACGATGGAAAACCAGAGACTGTGATCAGGGCCATGTTTTTACCTGACCTTTTCACTGAGCAGAGATCCCTTGAAGAAGCAATGCAAGACATACCTGGATTACGCAACCGTTCACTTTCAGAAAGACATAGAAAACAGACACATAGGATGGATCAAAGCAATTTTATTGGACAAACTACAGTACATATATCAAGCCAAGCAACTCGAGCAAGTCCCTCCGACAAGATGTCATCATCGAGAGCAGGGTTTTCCAAAAATTGCTGAAGGCCGAAGCCAACAGACGTGTTCGGATGTGTAATTTGCAATCAGCAAAAGACAGTGCCTCGGTATAACCTCACTGGCGACTGTACGTGCCCGAGCACAAGAATGAGGAAACAACCGCAGGGGACTCGGTATATATTGGGTTAGTGATGCGCACGGACCACCTCATTGAGGGCGGGTCGATGCAGCGCGATCGCGTGATCTGTTGACGCGAGCACAACACACCTTACAGAACAACATCTCGTCGCGCTCGCAGGTTTGGGCGGTATCTTGGCTACGCGGTGACTGCCTATGTTGCCGCTCATTACTGTGGGTCCAGTCGTCATATCATAATGCTCGTTTGGCCTCAAACTGGCATCTCACTCGTTCTTTCCAGGACCCAGGCTGGAATACTGAGGTTAGCCTGGCCCTGGTACGCGAGGATAACAACACTAACTGCACATACCATACTCCAAGTGTATGGTGTGTATTGCTGTGTAATCACTGCGAGGTAAGGGTTTTTGTTGGTGATTTGCTCTGTTCGCTTGCCTGATTCAGACTGCAAATCGCACCACAGGAGCTGCGACGGTGCTGCCGATGACACCACTTGTTTTTTTGTCATTGAGACGTTCGAGACGGCTTTTAGGTGCGTCCGAGATATCTCTGATGACATAGAGCTAGAGCCATGCGTTGGAGACTCCGCTGTTCGCTCCATGTGTCCCGCATATGTATTTTTCCACCCTGTTTTCCGGTCATCTAAATTCCACACCAGGTGAGCGGTATATGCAACGCTCGTATCACCTAGACTACTTCTGGTGGGGATCATGTACATACTGGTTTTATTGTGAAAGTACCACTTTCTGCTTGAAGCTGTGCGCGAAGCTCGGTATCCAGAGATAGATTTACGGAGATGGGTGACAGGAGAGTTCTAGCCCCTCATTATACGGGCGCTCGGACCAGGAACGATGTTCTCACGTCCATCATCAGCAAGCGACGTTCTAACTGAGGATGCTCAGGGTAGTAGCGAGCAGCAGACCGCGACTTTGCCCTCCTCCTTCGTCTCCACTCCCAACGTTCTGCATCGGGGCCGCCGCCACTATGGCTGCAGCACAATCCACCGGTCCTCAGGTAACGCAGAAGGTTCCTATATGCGTCAGGCGCTCACACCTGGTCATACCAGATGGACGCAGACCAGGGCACGGGGGTCGACGAGGGGAGTCCCCAGATGGCTGCTGAACATGTCACCTCGCACGACGACGTGCAGAGTGTACAGGAGCCGGTGGTTCAGGCTTGCTGACCATGATGTTCGCGTTACCCAGGATGGTGTTTCGGCTGCAGAGGACCTTTCGTTAACTCTGGACAGCTCAGGGCGGGAACCTTCTTCTTTTTCTACAACGCCGGCGCAGCCATCTTCTCCCCCTGGGCCGGATCCAGCGCAGATGGCTCCCGCCTCCACAGATCAGGAGAAGCAGCAGGTAGACTGCGAGGAGATCGGGAACAGAAGGAGAAAAAGGAGAAAAGTCCGTCACTCTTCGCCACAACGTTCACCACGGCTGCAGGAAAGCGGAGACGGGATGTGCAGTCTGCATCGGAGGGTCAACATACTGCATCGAGCACAACAGAGCTCCCCTTTCCCTTCACTCTCCAAATGGCACGCGATCGTCGACGAAGCGAAACAAGCTCTCGCTCTTCCCGCGGCTGTTGCGTATATTGTGCCATGCATATTTCCTTCTGGACGCGGCCATGGGTGGATGTCGATGAGGGGGCGACACAGTCATATGAGGAGAAAAAAGAGGAAGATTCCGCTCGACACCCTACGCGTGAGTCTTCGACGTCGAATACGGGTCAGGGGGTTTTACTTGGCCCACTTTGCGGGAGTTGAACGCTTGATTTTCTAGTGACGGCGCCTCCTGCGATCGACGAGGAGAAATCATCGTACCCCCTACTCCGACGAAACAACTTCTCCCGCGTTCCGAGACAAGCGGATTGACCTCTGGCGCAGTGCAAGCTCCAGGTTCAGCGAGCGCATACGCCGTCCCAGAACATGGTCGTTCACATACAAGAGACTCTGGAGAGGAAACTGACGGCTCGTTAACTGATGAGGAGGCTCTCAGGGAGCTCCTCGAAGTTGAAGAACTGGATGATGATGAACAAAGGCTCATCAAGCAGGGGGGAGCTGGACTACCTATCGGTTCTGTGAGTCTCACAAAAGATCTGCTACCGTCAGTGTACTCATATATGATAATCATAGGATGGTACCCCTCAACCACTACTACCACCCATTGCACCTCATCACATTGGTCGCAAGTGCCTCGTTTTGGATCTGGACGAGACTTTGGTACACAGCAGCTTAAAGGTCCATTTTCCCTGATCCACACGCTACCACGCTATTCATAATGTCGCCACCACCTTCCAGGCGGTCCCTGCACCTGACTATGTCGTTCCGGTTGAGATAGAGTCATTCTGGCACAATTTCTATGTGTTAAAAAGGCCCGGTGTGGATGTCTTCTTGAAGAGGATGGGGGAAATCTATGAGGTCGTGGTCTTCACCGCAAGTCTAAGCAAGGTTAGCATTCCTGTCTCGACACGTTAACACTTGACCTTTAAATATGCATGCATACATTCCAGTATGCGGACCCCGTTCTTGACAGACTCGATCCAGATCGTTCTGTTGCACATCGACTATTCAGGGAGAGTTGCTACAATCACAGAGGGAATTATGTCAAGGTGCGTTGACCGTTGTGCAGATCTTTAATGGAGCTCGCGGCTTATCTGCCCTCGGTCCCTGCCAGGATCTATCACAATTAGGCAGGCCAATAAGCGATACCATCATCATCGACAATTCCCCCGCTTCATATATTTTTCACCCAAACAACGCGGTACCGATCTCCTCGTGGTTCAATGATCCTCACGACACGGAACTCACCGACCTCTGTCCCTTCCTTGCGGACCTCGGCGTAATTTCATCCGATGTCCGTGGTATCCTCAACCCGGCTGTATAACGTTCGGTCCTTCAGGGTCTGGCCGTCTCGGTTGCACGGAACTGCAGGACCAACCCGCACCACCAACACTGCGCACCACCAAGACAGAAATAGTCTGTCAGGGCGGATTGGTGCGCGATGATTCCTAGGCTCTGTCTGGTGACCGAGCCCCTTCAGCGTCGTTCCTTCCTACCCATGTCGATACATTCACATACATGACAGGTTCCATATACCCCGCAATCAGGTTAACTATCTTCTCCCGGTCCGTGATGGGCGTATCATCGCTGACATGCCGCTGAATCCAAAAGGTTGCTTGTTTCTCGCAGTTCTCGGCAGCGTAGATGTCCTGTAATCACCCTCACTGTCTTTTTCGATCCCAAACGCTGGATATCTGTACACGCCTCGCACGTGAGTTTGTTTGATTCTCATGGCATCTGCACCGCCTAACACCCTCCGTTGACTGGTGTAGGTTTGCTGCTTTGCGCAATTACTTATTCTATACCCCCTTCGTCATTCAGGCCTCTTTTGTTGTCCTTTCGGGTATTGTTGACGCATCGATACGAATCCAATGACGAGATTTCCTTGGGCTCGAATGTCTCCCCAGATCCCCGGTTCAACGTTCAACGCGCAATGTATGTGAGTGATCACGGCTGTCAGCTATCGAGACACCGGGGTCCAGAGACGTCTCTGTCGCTCCACCTCGGTGGTTCAGTCTCACGACCACGTTTGGACATGGGCGAACCCACTAGTGTCTCCGTATCCTTCTTGAGCTGCCTGGGAATACCTGCATATGCAATGGCCGGCGTTTGGGTGTCTGGCATTGTGAGAATGTGCCTGAGGGCCATACGCACCTGTTCGGCACGACGTCAATCCGACTGGTTTAAATAGCACGCCCTACGGAAACAGAATGCACCCTGGGGTCAAATTCGGGGACACCGCTTTGTCATTTCAAATCGTTACTGCGTTCTCGTTATAATAAGCAAAGCACACATCTTATTCTCTTGTCTCTTGCACTTCACACATCCCCGTATACATAGTACTCCCCACCCAATATGACAGAAGAAGCGATATTCATCGTCCCTCGCTGCCCCCCTCCCCCGGTGCCTCGTCCGTGTCCTCCCATGGGCTGAACTTGTGCGCTTTCCGCATCAACGGCAGCTGCAGCCACGACAGTCCCGGGGGCAGGAGCGTCCTCCCTGGCGCAAACGAGCTCGCGGGCTCGCGCGCCGTCGCAATAGCGTGCACATGCGAGGGCGACGACGGCATGCTCGCGATGGAGACCTCGCTGAGCGTCGGGAGGCGCTCGAGGCTGGCGTTGGTCGAGCCGCCGAGTCCGCGCTTCAGGGCCTCACGTTCCGCGGGCGACGGTGCGAAAGCGCGCATGGAGATGGACGAGAAGAGCGAGTCGGCTTCGGGCGTCGGCGGAGGGAGGGAGACGCTCGGGATGCCCAGCGAGGACGCGTGCGGGCCTAGCGGCTCGAACGCCGCGCTCAGCGGCGGCGGCGGCGCGAGGTGCGACTTCGTGAAGCGGAAGACCTTCGCCTCGGGGTTCAGGCCCTTCTTCTCCTTGGGATCTGCGGAGAACCAGCGACGGTGCGCAGGGCCTGTCTTCTCATCGATGTCTTCATGCGATCGGGCACGAGTGAGAGGCGGGGGATCCGAAGCTGTCCGATTGGGTGCGAGCATCGCACCCTGCAAATCCAGGGAATCGGAGGTCAGACGGTGCCGCAAGGGAGGAGGTGGGCGAATCTCGAATGGATCTTCCTGGTCAACGCCGTCGAACGACGGACATGTGATAGAGGTGGGAGACGAATTGAACAGTGCCGGATGCTCGACAGGCAGCGGGCGTGGGTACATCTTGCGCCAATCCGGTGCCATGACCGCATCGTCTTCCGCCCTGAACGACCCCGTGAGGCTCTCTGTAGTGTTGCTGCCCTCAAGGGAGTTAATGAGACCGGTCGGTATCAAGGAAGAGCTCAGGGGTGATGGAGGTATCTCGACCGTGTTGAAACTGGGAGGCGATTCGAAGTCGCTGTCGCTGAAAGGCGAAAAGCGGGTCGACGGGATCGGCGCAGACATCAAACCTGAATATGACCTATAATATCGCTTGACACTTTCCGATTCTGCAGCAGCAGATGGAGTCGGGTCGCGGAAGTTGGACGTCGCTCCGAGGGACAGATGTTTAGGCCTAGGCGAGACAGACAAGTCCCTGTGTTCTCCCGAACCTGACGAGCCCCGGCCAGAAGGAACCTGAAGGGACTGGGGGAAGACGTCGATGGGAGCATTGTAGTCAGAGTTGATGTGAGTGTGAGGATCTTGGGTCTCGTTGTATGCGGGGACAGGCGACCAGGCATTCGCAGGGTCTTCGCTGACTGCACTGACTACGTGGAGAGGATAGAAGGAGCGGTCTTGCTTTCTGAGCTCTGCCTGCTCTCGGGCGCAACGCAGTTGTTCCTCCTCCTGCGCAATGCGCTCTTCGAGCTCTTTCGCGCGATCGTTGAGCGCTGCGACGACGTCCTCCGCGACCTTGATCTCCATCCGTTTCTGCGTCAATTCTTCCACGGCGGTACTCTCAGCCGCATCGCCATCCTCCTTGCAGCGCACAATTGCCTGCTCGTCCTCGCGCACGCGCAGCCGCAGGGTGTTGATCTCTGTGTCCAATATCTGGATGCGCTGGTTGGCATTGTCACGCGCACCCTCTGCCGTGCGTAGTCGCTTGTCTGCATCGCGTTTATTGTACTCAGCCGCACGTTTCGAATCCTCGAGTGTCTTCGTCCGAGTCTTAAGCTCGAGACGTGACGCATCCTCGGCACGCTTGCGCTCGCGATGGGCGTCAAGGTCGCTCTGGATGGTCGCGTGCGACTCCGCAGCGGCAGCACGGAAGTCGGTGAGTTGAGAGCGCAAGTCCTGTACGGCGCCTTTAGACAACGATATTTGACGTAATATCTCGGCAATGACTGGGGACTGGTCGAGTAACGTGGAAGGCGAGTAAGCAAGAGTGGGGGCCGTATTCAGTTTGCAAAGGTCGACGACAGAGTCTTTCGTTTGGAGCGAAGTGTGAGCATGGCGCTGTAGAGAAGTTCGATCGTTTTTCAGGGGTGCAGTTGCCGGAGGCCGAGGTGCATGTAGGGGCAGGGACGCCGATTTTGGCAGTGGCGGCGGCGTCGTGCTTCTGGTCGTGTTGAGCACCGTTCGTTGTGCAGATCGCTCCGTGCCCCTCGGTTTGGAGGGTACGTCTGAGACATTGGTTGGGAGACGCAACGATGCCGAGATGGACGTAGAGAAGGGTAAACCTATCACAAAATTTGCTCGAACCCAATCGATGTATTCTGAAAGAGCAATGCTCACCATCATATCCGCCAAGGCTGTCCAACGCCTTCAGGTCCAATATACCAGAACTGCACCGCTCAGCGTCCTTGGTGTTTGCCAAGGTGTCACGACACCATGCGTGCACTGTCCCACCCCGCCACCATCTTCCAAATGCGCCGACAAACCAAGAGTCTGAAATTGATGAGCCGACGGACTCGTCCTGGGTGCCCTGGCAGTTGCCACGAGCATGTGATCCGGAAGGGAGCACAGCCGCAACAGTCAATATGCCGAAACTATGGAAGATATGCTTTGGTGTACGCAGAGAAACTGAAGCACGGTTGACGAAATGAAAAGGAGATTCGGTTTCGAAATGACGTCCTGGCTTGTGTGTGATTGGGGAGAACGTCGGCTAAGTGTATAGTGGACGCCTGAATCCTCACGGTCGATCGAGTCGTCCTGGCTGTTCTCGTCAAGTCGGCTGAGATGATGGCGAAAGGACTGCTCGGTGAGGTATGTGCGGAAAGACGTCTCATTAGGGTTTGTGAGATAGGCTGATGTCGCGTGTGCGATCGCGGACAGGTTCGGTGCATGGCATCGGGAGGATACCAGTGTGCAAGGCAACCAGATAGCGTGTGGGAAAACGATGGACAACGGATGGAAATGAAGAACATGAGATGGTCATTTTGCACTGAGAAAGTAGGATCACGCACCCAAGACTAACAAAATGATCACAAACACTGAAGCAAAGAACATGGAGCGCACATCGACCTTGCGCATGAAGACGTCCATAGACAATGTTTGGTGATCACCAAAGACCATTGCGCTCACGCCACCAAAAACCATGGTGAGGAGGAAGAAGGGAAGGCGCCTCCCGTGAGGTGCGCCGATGTGTGTGGCGATGCCTCGAGGCAGGGGTGGTGGGATACCGTGATTGAGGGGAGTGTGGACACTGTTGCGAGGGGAGCGCAGCTTGGCGTCCCCGACGAGGCGAATGGGGAGGGGAATGGTGGGGACAGCGAGCGGGGAAGAAAGGAAGAGCGGGCGAGCTGGAAGCAGAAGAGAAAAGTCGCTCAACCTCCCGGCGGCGGCGCGCTCGGTCAGATGACCAAATTCGTCCATCTCCCGGCGACAATCTCTCAATCTCACCCGACACGGCCCCGGTACCGCTCCGGTCCCGGCCCCGGCCGCCATTTTCTCTTGATTTTCTCGCCTTTTCTTTTGCCGTTGCCGTGTTCTTCCTAAACCGCTGCTCCCCGTCGAGCCCAGCTACTTACACCGTACGCATTCATCGATTCATGCTGCAGAATACTCATTCATTCGCACCATGATCAGCGGACAACACTGCGTTGTCTGAGTTTGGATTACAGCCTGCAACAAGGCGTTCAGCGGCTCTTGCTATCGATCCGACCGGCCTCTCCAAACTCTGCGGCCACGAGATGCTGTTCCGTCCGTCACACATGGCTGGCGTGCGGCTCGTTCTCGTTCTCCCTTATCTCTTGCTCCTCGGTGTTGCCCCCGAAGCCGGCCAATGTCCACTCTCGAGGCATGCTCGCGGAAGTGGCATGTCTTGGCACGTCTTCGGCACTTTCGGCGATCTGCATGTGCCCCGGAGCCGATCATCGGAATAAAAAGGCCACCTCCGATGATCATCTTCGAGTTATACACCTTTGAAATACTTCTGGCAGTGGTTTTGTGGCATCCATGGTATCAAAGATTTATGGCTGTCTTGAAGTAGATACTTCTCACCTTTTCACTTGCAGACCATCCGATATGCTACAGCACGCCCTGGACTATCACGTCTTGAACAGTGCACAGTTAGGGTGTCACCGAGGTGAGTAGAATTGAATAAACCTTTGAGGAGACGCCGGTCAACGCGTAATCTGACATCGCCCTTGTGTTTGCATTGCTGATTATCAGCGTAGAACTGCTTCTGATCTCCCTCGAGCCAATCTCGAGCACTTCATCCATGTCCGCATGGATGTGATGAGGTGTCGCCTCGATATTGCTGTATCTAGTTTATCAGGCGCGCTCCATCTCCTTCGTGTCGTTCATCGCATCGCACATCGTTATCGGACAGACATCCTGGCCATCCTGGAGTCTTTCGTTCGATGTGGGCTACCGTTTGAGATGATGGTGTTCGCCCATCTGTGTCAGATCTTTACGCTAAACCTCACCTCTAATGCTTTGAATCAATCATGGTTAGGTGTCGCTGATGGGTCCCGTTACGTGCAGGGCGATGACCTCAAACCGCCTTTTTGCAATAAACAATCGCAGTGAGCTTGTCGACTGCTTGTTAGTGACTAATTGGAAAGCCTGCCAGGTCTCACCGCCGTGTTGATATACATCATGTCACATCGATCTGACCCTTTTTCGCGCGCATTGTGTCTGTTGTAAGGCTTCATATGTATGATGCCATACCTGATGCTCACCTGTGCACGAGCACGCCACAGAATGGCCCGCAACGCAAGGAGTAGGAAGTAGGATACAGGCTGATTGTGCGTATACTTATTGGAGTGCAGCGAGATGACGTTGGTGTGTCTTTTTGCTCGACACATGCCGACGAGGTAGTTTTAATCAAATACACACGATTTATTTGTGTCGTTCAAGAGTCGTTGTTCCTTTGGCCATCTGATCGGGTCAGTTTGACCAGTCTTTATACCTCGGTGGGCCAGGTATAAGTATAGTCGCGAAGTTGACTCCTGATTGGTTGTAGCGTCGATCAGAGTGTACGTAACCGAGGGTGCCGGGTGCTCAACATGTTTTGAGTATTCCTGGCGTGGACGTCGAAACCTCTGGTCCTCTTTTCCCTCTTGTTCAGTACTTGGCTGTTATATTGTGTCTTGGATGCATAAAATCTGACGTGCAGTGGCTCTTTGCATGCAGTCATTCACCGTCGCGAGTTTAGCATGGCAGATCTTCCACATGAACAAGACGAACATAGGCCGCCATGTCCAGTTTTTACGATTCTGTATGTTCTCCAGTGCAGTCGAAATCGAGAGATAAAATGGTGCTTACTTCATGCACGTCTATATGCTTAGCAGTTGATCGTAAAACAGGTTACCAGCCGCTCGTGTCAGCCTCGCACTGCCATGGCTTGCTACAAATACTGGCGGGTCACTTCAGAGTCAGCCCATTCGACTTTTGATTGTCAACGACTCTCTACGGGTGTGTATTCGACGCGTCCGTTTCCTTCTTTACTCTCGGCCATTCGCAAGCCCTACTGCCACCTTCCCGACACTCGTTCAACTCACTATCATCATGTTCCGCGCCGTCATTCTCGCCGCCGTCGCCTTCGCGTCGGTCACACCGATATTCTCCGTGCCCATAGGAATATCAACTCCTGTGAGGATCCCAGGGCTGATGACGGTGACCGCTGGGTTCGTGGGCCCCTCCGAAATCCCCTCTCCCAACATGGGCGCCGTTTCTCCCCCACCCCGAAACTTCAAGCACAACATGTTTGGAGAGCTCGAACGTCGCCAATTCCGTATCGCCGATCACAACATTGGAACGAACATGTCTACTGCGCAGGACTCCGCCAATGGTCTAGAAGACGTCTCGGGTCCTCTTCGCAAGCGCAATGCAAAGGAGAATAAGGAAACGGGACGTTCACGCAAGAGTGGAAAGAAGACACATACCGTAGATCCTCCTCCTCCCTCCCCTCTTCCTTCGTCCAATTCCCCGGCGGCTCCCGCGTCTCAGGATCCGAAGCTCACGAAGGTCGTATCATCTGCTCTGAGTACTCTGGGGAAGCTGCGGCAGAATGCGTCCACCGTTGTTCATGAGGTGCTCGCCGACGTCTTCTCTGCTCAGGATTCTACCGAAGGCAGCGCGGACGATTCTTCCCTCCCAGACCCGACGGAAGACACGAAGACGCGCAGGGAGGTCCTTCCCGACACGTATTTCCGCACTCCCCTCTTCGCGCGCCACTCCCTCATGTTCGACACTGACACCCTCCTCCCCCCGCCTCCGGACTCGTCTGCTATGCAGCAGGACGCCGCCTGGAAGAAGACAGGTCTGGTCAACCTCGACAGCAACCGCTCGCCCGCCCCCATCCCTGCGGTACCGCAGAAACTGAACACCACCGAGGCTGCGCCTGCCTTGGACGCTGCGAAAGGTGCTGCTTCCGGTACTGCGCTCAGCGCTCCACCCAGCGCTCCAACGGGCACCGCGAAGGCTGTTGAGACTCATGTTGTTTGATCGGGAAGCGGCAGGATTGTTGGGGATATGGTGCCCAGATATATGTTCTACTTGGGGATGAATGTCTATTTCTTGATGCGCGTGTGTATGCAACGTCAAGTTCGTTCTTGAGCTTACAGCCCGAGTAGTGTGCAACCTGTGCAGTGTGTGCAGTGCTTCACCAGATTGAATTCAGCGGTGTAGTCGCGATGCGTGGTCGTTTGTACTGATTTCGGGTCGGCGCACAGCTTCGCGTCAATATCTAGAGTAGATGGTGGTCGGTGCTATGCGCAAAAGCAAGGAGACCCTCATTCAAGGACTGTCAGCCTGCATGCTTACATAATTCCCCTCGATCCAGGTAGCGGATCGGCCCATCGCCGCCTCCATCCAGCGTTGACCATGGCAGGACGCCCGAGCTAAATTCGGCCTGCTCTCATCGTTTCTCGCATCCAACCCCCACTCTTGCTTTCGCTCATGCTTTTTCAGACTGACTAATTTGACATAGGTATAGTATCATCTCCCCTCATGGCTACAACAACCGCGACGGAGACCGTCCAGTTACATCGTCGCCATGCTCTGCCCAAACGTCGTTTCTCCACAGTCCAGACAGGAACATACGCCGGCCCCGTGTTCTGTCAACCCCTGCCTCATTCTATAGAAGCCTTAGATTTGTCTTATGCTTCCATTACACCGACACTCGCCACGTTGCGCCTCCATGTTCTCTCGTACCTCGCGGATCTGGAGGCACGTCTAGCCTTACTCGACTCTCCCATCTCATCGGATGCTCTCAAACTCAAGGGAGAGCTGACCGTAGAGGAGGCCAGAGCTTGGGCAAGAGACGGGCTGGAGTTGTTACAGTCGATCCGGACGGACGTGTGCTCGCACCTCCCGGAGTTCAGCCTTGAGCGTGTCCCGACGGTGGAGAGTCTAAAATCCCACATGCCCGATGTTCCTGGCCTGGGAGACGTACGGGCACACCTACCCGATATGCCAGATGTCCGCTCTCGTTTGCCCGATTTCGATTTGTCCGATATGCGCTCACGACTAGACGACGTCCGCTCCCGTATTGCCGCCATAGATTTCCACCGGCCACTCAAATACATCCCCACGCTCTCTCAGCACTTGCAAACACTACAAACTCATTTGTCTTCCATGGAGCTTCCGTATAACATCACTTTTTCCTCACTTGCGCCCAGCGCTACGCTCTCCGATCTCCTGGACAAGGTCATTTCCTCAGAGCTCATTTCTGAGATCTCCTCCGATATTCGAGAGGGCGAGGACATGCTTGAGAAAGCTGCCGTGGAGATCGCGCGGGCCATGAAGCAATCCCTGAATGGTTCACGATTGATCCACTACGTCGACCTACCTGAAAAATGGCGCAACAATCCATTTGTGAAGAGAGGTTATCGGTATGCTCAGCGTTTCAATCTTTGTTCCATCATTCACCACTTTGCAGTTTTATTCCCCTGCATGATTGGCCTCGCCTGCTATTGTCGCTCTTTGCTCTGCATAATGAGACTCGTATGTCATTTTGTTTTGTTTCATTAGTGACTTAAAACTTACCTAGAGACGCATAGTGAACATCCATACACATTTTATACCTTTCGTAGCCTTTCTGCTGACGCTCTTCCCTTTGACACCATTCATGCCCCCTTCTGCCCCCCTCGAGGCACCTGTCTTCGCTTTCACATCATTCGCTTTGATCTGCCTCTTCACGAGCTCGCTATGGCACACAATGTCTGGCTGTGCCCACGAACAAGGCATGGAGCTTTGCGCACGCATAGACTATGTCGGCATTGGCTGGTGTGTTCACATGGACGCAAGATCCCTTGATAAGCTACTCACAAGCACGTTTCAGGTTGATTAGCGCGTCTGTCGGAACAATCGTCTACTATGGTTTCCAGTGCCACCCGACGGCTTGCAAGGCGTTCCTGTCCATCTGTCTCGTCATGGGGCTTTCTGGCAGCATCCTTCCCTTCACCGGTTGGTTCAACAAGGTGGAGTACCGCGTAAGTGTGCATACAGCGTCGAAGAATCCTCGCTAGTCTGACAATCACTGGCACAGCTCTACCGCATTACATTCTTTGTTGCGCTGGCGTTAGTTAGCATCGCGCCACTCGCGTATCTTTCGCAGCTCTTCTCCTTCGGCAAGATGATTGCCTTCATCCGTGCGTCTCCCATTGGCTGACATGGACTATATGCTCATCTAATACTTGTCTACTAATCTAGGACCGGTCGCACCCTCGTTCGCGTCCTACATCATAGGGCTCGTGTTCTATGCGACGCATTTTCCGGAGTGCTTCCTCGCGTCGCGGTGGTCGCACTCGCATCTACTCGATTATTTCGGCGGTGGTTCGCACGCGATCTGGCACGTATTCATCGTAATCGCGATCAGCCAGCACAAGAATGGGATGGCTGAACTGCGGGATGGTATTGGGGAGATCTGTCGGTGATGCAGTCTTTTCGGGCTACGTATTTTCTTGGTATACGTGCAGGATCTCAGGTCGACTCTATGGCGTCGGGCCCCTCCTCCATGTTAAAGTAATCGTAGGCGCGTCCGTAATTCATTGGGTTTATTGCACCTCACCATCTCGGATATACCGCAGCGCTTTGTCACCTACTCGGTACTCAGCAGTCAGTATAAACCATGATCTCCCGACTCGTGGGGCACTAGCCCCGCATACCCACGGGCGACAGGGGAGCAACCAATTGTTAGTTGCCCTGGAGCCACTTACGCTACTAAAAAAAAGACTTCCCCGACTCCGTGCAGCGTCCTGCGTCGGGCTGTTGCGTGGAAATTTAGCCAAGGAAATGCAAATACTCTATTCAGTGTGTCGACTGGCGCCCGCCGCCGCTACGATCAAGAAGTTGAACGCCCGGTACTACGTTGACAGTCATACTGGTTTGCAAATATTTTCACCGCGCCTGCTGGCCCTGATGTTTTTTAATCATGGAGCGAGGTCGTCAAGATGGGCCGGTACCCAAATTCGACCTTGTGTGATCAGGTATGTTTTAGGATCGTCAAGTAGTCATACGGATACTGACCGCGACGAGGACGACGCATACTGTGCGACGTATAGCCTTGGTTACCGATATGCGTTGTGACTGTCTGTTCGGAGGTCGAGCTGTCATGTCTTGTCTTGAAATATCTCGTTGTGCTGAGCCTATTGTGCACGTTGGTCGGACGCGTGTGCCCTACGAATACAGGACAGCGCTAGCCTGTACGGCAGATGACTCCAAGTCAGCTTCAAAACAGTCAGCTACAACTGACTCCACTCTTCTCACCGTCTAGCTCGTAACGTTTTCTGACAAGCCTGGAAGGTTTACTATGTGCCGTAAGTTCTTTGACATCCTGTGTCCTTCTGATCTTGCGCCGTTCCTAGTAGACGGAGAGTTTATGAGAAGGCTTGATAAGCTCCAGGTCGAAATATGGAGAAGATATAGCAGGTTGTTCGGTGAGTCGTGTCCATAATAATGATAGCTTTAAGTGCTCATGTGTACAAGTTCTGAACGTCTGAAGCCATTAATGACAGAACGATCCAGGTTACCCTGTAAAGCAGCCAAGCGAGTGTGACCGCGTGAGAGTAGAACCCACTTCAATGCATGCCACCATGATCATGGACGTCCTATATCTGTGGTGTGGTATACAATGCTGGTGCGTTCAGAAATACATTTTTGACATGTTGATGCGGGTCATCTTCGGACGTTTTCATTGCTGTAATCAGGGCTCACGAGATGTGTACAACCCTGCGCGCGTATCGCGGCCGGTCAGAGGGACTCGGCCTCTTTGATATGTGCGTTTTGCTCGGACGGTGTGGAACAGCAACCACAGACTGATTTAGTCCATTGGCCTCTCATGTATTTGAAAACCTACTTCTAATGCTCCTTCTGGCTTCTTACATATTTGCGTTCTGCTTAGACGGCCGAACGGCAGCCACAGATTGATATGATCCACTGACATGTTGCCTCTCAGAGATTTGAAATACTCTTTCCAACGCCACCTGTGCCTCTGCCATTGCGTGCTAACTGCCTATCTGTGCATTCCTAGATAGAAGGGCCGCTAGCGGGAAGAAATATCGTGCCACGCCATTGACAGCACGCTATTGGTGAATCTTCTCGAGCATAAGTAGGTGGGTTCGTTTGTTCTTGCACCGAAGCAACGAGAAACCATGTTCACTCTGCCCCAGCGCGCAATAGATATCACAACTGTTTTCTTTTCCAACCCCACAATCATCGCGCTCGCGGCTCCCGTACTGCTTATCATATGTCACAACATATACACTGGCTGGCGTGACTACGGGCTTCGGCGACCGCCCGGACCCAGGCCTATTCCTTTGCTCGGTAATGTCTTGCAGCTTCGAGACGGGCACCAGTACAAGACGTTCGCGCAATGGGGAAAAATTTATGGTTGGGTTGTCTCCTTCAGCTACCTCGGTCTCAGCTTACCTCTCTGCCTAGGCGATGTGATATGTGCCGAACTGTTCCAGACACCGGTGCTCATTATCAACTCTCTGCGAGCGGCTCAAGACCTGATGGAGAAGAAGGGTTCGATATACTCGGATCGCCCGAACATGATCCTGCATGTTGAACTGTAAGCGTCGAATCTTATGCTTTAGTCATTGACGAACGAGTCGGCGAACTAGGATGGGCTTCGACTGCACGTGCCCTCAAATGAAAAACGGTGCACGGCTCCGGAAACACCGAAGATGGATCCAGAAGGCATATGGCGACAAGTCCACGCTCGGACAATATCACCCGTTGTTGAGAAGGGAGACCGACTTCCTACTCTCCAGCTTGTTTGACAGTCCGGGCGATTTCAAGATCCATTTCGTCAAGTAAAACTATCTCGTCTTTACATATGGGTCGTGCTAATCCCGGCCAGGCTGCTCGCTTCGGTCGTCGCGGAGTCTGTTTACGGCTATACCATAGCATCTCGGGACGATCCTTATACCCAGCTGGCTGAAGAGGCGACTACAGCAGCCACGGACGGCGCTGGTCCGGCAGCAATGCTGGTGGATTTCTTCCCACTGCGTACGCAGGTCCACGAAATGATTCTTGCTCTTACTGATTGTCACCGTACACTATTAGTCAAGTACATACCCACATGGATGCCTGGGGCTGGGTGGAAGGGGAAGGCCGCTGATGTGCGAGTTCTTGTACGCAGGCTGCTCGACCAGCCTTTCGAGTTCGTGAAGGCCGAAATGGTTCGTATCTAGTCACCCGTTTGGTACGCCCGACTGATGCAGGCAAAATTTTGGACAGGCCCGCGGAACGGCGAAGTCGACACTGACGAGAACTCTGTTAGAAGAGGTGGCAAGCAACGAGGCATCCACTGCGAATGACCACGACGATGTCAAGGGTGCTGTTGGGATCATATACGCAGGTCAGTTCCCCCTTTTACTCAACAATAGTCCTTCATTATTCAATCGTTTGTCTCGATAGCTGCGACAGAAACAGTCAGTCGGCCTTGTCGATGGAGATTGATATTCTCACCCATACATTACAGAGCGTTACCACCCTGACAATCTTCATCTTGGCAATGGTGCTATTTCCAAATGCCCTGAAGAATGCCCAAGAGGAGATTGATCGAGTTGTTGGAACCGATCGCGTTCCGAGCTTCGGTGATCGCGAGTCATTGCCCTATCTGGAATGCGTCCTCAAGGAGGTTTACCGGTCGGTCTTTCCATGTATTGATAATGCTGCGAACTTACCTGTCGCACTGCAGCTGGCAACCTGCTGTTCCTATCGGTGAATTGATTCAAAGGTCCCTGCAGTGGGCATCGCTGACCGGGAAGAACAGGTATCCCGCACAGTCTCACTGTTAATGACCAATATCGCGGATACGACATCCCAGCGGGGTCAACAGTGCTCCCCAACATCTGGTACGTGTTGACTTCGTGGATAATCTGTCTTTCAACTACGTCATGGATGCAGGGCTATGTCACGAGATGAAGAGTTCTATCCCGACCCGGAAACCTTTCGTCCGGAACGATTTGCAGAACTTGACGGCAGCCTCTCGGAGTTGAAGGATCCGCGGAACATGGTGTTCGGATTCGGTCGACGGTAATTTAGAATAGGACTAATTTCAAACTCTAGTATATCTATCTGATGTTATTGCCTTAGGATTTGTCCTGGTCGCCACTTTGCAGACCTTGCAGTATGGCTTGTGATGGCAAACATAATAGCAACATTCGATATCAGGAAAGCTCGCGATACAGCGGGAAATGAGATAACACCCCAACGCAACTTCGTACTTGGCTTTATAAGGTGAGGAATTCGCTCACCATAGCGAAATATCGCCATTAACACCAAGCACAGTCATCCGGAGATGTTCGCATGCGACATCCACCCGCGGTCGCAGAAAGCTGTAGACTTGATCACTGGTATGAATGTTGTGGCGTGACCAATGAATCGTTTTTTAACATAATTGTACTGTTTGGTGGGTTTGAATCAAGACGTTTGGTGCTATGGGGCCTGCACAAGGCCCAAAAACATGACTGCACATACTGTAGAAGCTAGACACAGACAGAGCTCAGTCAGAGTATGAGACAAAGACTTATGCTATTAGTACCTAGACACAGACAGAGCTGGCTAGGTATCAGTACTACAGTAGTGGATACATAGACAGGAGCCTCACCTCAGTCAGAGTATGAGACAAAGACTGAGGGGCCGGGAAATGCGACCGTCGTGTCTTATAAGAGACACGACGCTATGACGGAACGGCGGTCATCGACTCTATGACGCCACGACGCTACGATCGACTCTCGATCCCGATGGCGATCGTGCTGCCCGCTCAATACTCCTCCTCAGCGCGAAGAGCTCCTCCTCGCATGGAATCAGGGTCCAGGACACCCATGAAGTCGCGGAAACGGCAGAAAGGTTTCGGGCCGAGTGGTTTTGTGAAGCAGTCAGCGATGTTGTCCTTCGTGGGAACCCAGGAGACGCGGAGAACACCAGAATCAGAGAATTCACGAATAAGATGATATTTTATGTCGATGTGTTTGACGCGAGAATGGAAAGGGGGATCATGAGTGAGTTTGATGGAGGAATTATTGTCACAGAGAAGAGGCGTGGCGTGAGGCGAAGAGAAATGGAGACCGTCGAGAAGTGCGCGGAGCCAGACGAGTTCTTTAGCAGATTCGGCAGCGGCGACGTATTTGGATTCACAGGAAGAAGTGGAGATGGTTTTTTGTTTACGAGAGCACCAGGAAATGAGACCAGAACTGAGGGAGAAATAGTAGCCAGAGACGGAGCGACGAGTGTCAACACAGGCGGTGTGGTCGGCGTCAGTGAAGCCAATGACACTAATGGGTTGATAGCCGCCGAGGTAGAGGCGGAAGTCGCGAGTCCCTTTGAGATATCGAACGACACGTTTCGCGGCTTCCCAATGCACTTCGCCGTAGCAGTCGAGGAATTGGCTAAGATTTTGAACGGCGAACATGATATCAGGACGAGTACCAATTGCGACGTACATGAGACTGCCGACGAGAGCGCGGTAGGGGAACTTAGCGGCAGCAGCAAGGTCATCAGGAGATTGCGGAGAGTGAGCACGACGAGAAAGACGGAGACCAGGATCCATAGGTGAAGAGACAGGATGGGCATCAGAGAGGTTAAAATGGACAAGAATCTTGTCGATGAGGGCGGTTTGTGAAAGGGCAACGACGTGCGAAGAGCGGTTGCGTTCAATAGCGATGCCGACACAGAATTTTGCTTCGCCGAGGTCGGAAATTTGCCACTCGTCCCGAAGCTCCTCCTTAAAGCGGTCGGCAGCAGCATGGCAATCGGCGACGATAGCGAAGTCATCGACGTGGACCCCAGTGAAGACAATGCCAGTGGGAGAACGACAATAATAGATACAGTATTCGCACGCGAGACGGGTGAAGCCTAGACGGAGCAAACGGGCGTTCATAGTTTTATTCCAGACACGGCCGCCCTGCTTCATACCGTAGAGACCCTTGAGAAGTTCCCAGACCCAGTCCTCTTTGCCAGGTTCCTCGAAGCCAGGCGGTTGTTCCATGTAGCAGACCTTGTCGTCAGGCAGTGTTGAGATTCTATCTCGGTATCGACTATATCAGTCGTATGGTCTATTTTCTCCTATTATTTGATCATTTCCTTACAAGGTTCAGACTCAGTTCGGACTCAGGAGCCTGCCCTGATGTAGCAGTATATATACCTGATCCCCATCAGACTGCACCTCAGTTCTTCCCATACCGGTTGACTGAGGTGTAAGTCCCTTCGTCTAGTCTGTACTATACTGTTTACTCACGTACCTATAGTTCGTTCGTCTACTCTCAGGTACTTCAATACACAAAGTTCTTCCCATACCGGTTGACTGAGGTTTCGTTCGTCTACTCTCAGATACCGCTACTTTGTAGCCGGTCCTTTGTAGCTGAACTTCAACAGGTTATGAGCCCCGCGCTCTAACTGCGCACCCTCACATCACGGTCGCCTCCACGTCGAGCTCGATTCCTTCTCTCACTCCCGTTGGCGTTTATCCCACGGAATCCTGGTGGAGACTTCCATACGTTCGGGACTACGACACTCCGTTTTCAGAGAACGAGTTTGTTGACTCGTATCTTTATCGGCTGGGCGATCACGAGACGATTCTTCCGGATCGTTATCGATCGTATCACTACTTCCCCGACTACTCTATCCCATTGGCATTCCTGTATGGAGACCTTGATCTCCTACACGATCTGCTACTCGCCAAGTCGATTCGTGCGTATCTACTACAACCCGATACTCGTCCCGACGTCTTTTTCTAAATGGCGGATCCATCTCGCATCCCCACCTCTACCATTCCCATCTTCGACGGCTCCAACTACATTGCCTGGTCTGCTGCCCTTCGTGGCGTATTTCGTTTCTCCGGGTCGTGGGGGATTGTCGAGGGCAACCCCACCACGACTACTGCCGGCACTGTAGCTGCAGTCCCCATCCCTCGTCAAGTCGTCTCTGCCACAGTCACTGCTGCTGAGGTTGCTGCATGGGAGGAAAAGAATGACAAGGCCTTGGGTTTGATCGAGATATATCTCGGTCAGGACTACAAGCACTACGTTGGAGATCGCACGGAGGCCGCCGCAGTTTGGAAGGCGCTGAAGGACGATTTTGGAAAGCCGGGAGCAGTGGGGGCCTTTGTGGCATTCGAGGAGATGTTCGACGCTAAGATGGTCGACACTGAGCCGCTCCGCCCTCAGATCTCGAAGATCGAGCAGGCGCGCACCGCGGTCACTAGCGCTGGCATTGCCATCAGCGACCAGTTCGCTGCCTTCGCCATTCTTCGCGCTCTTCCCTCGTCCTACTCCACCATCGGCTCCACCATCATCGCCACCGTCGCCCTGGCTACACTCAAGCCGTCCGACGTCATTCCGAAGATCATTGAGGAGGAGTCGCTTCGCAAGTCGCAGAGCGCCTCTCTCGCCCGCGTCTCGACCACCACTCCGCTTCCCCAGAGGAAGTGCGAGAAGTGTGGCAGGACGACTCATACCACCGAGCAGCATTGGCCGGATGGTAAACGTCCGCCTGGGTGGGGGAAGGGAAAGGCCAAGGAGACAAAGGCCGCGGTTGTCGAGGCTGCACCGGTGGAGACCGTGCAGTCTATTCGCGTCATAGAACTCCCTGATGTATCTTCTTCGTTGTCGTCGGGCAATGCCATCAACGTTTCCTTGTACTCTGTGTCTGACTCTTCGACTCGGTGGATGATCGACTCGGCTGCACCGCCCACATCACCAACATCCTCTCCGACTTCAGTCAGTATCGTCCATTTGCGATACCTGGCAAGGCGCATCTCGCTGGTAAATCACACCACATCGCCATCGAGGGGAGGGGAGTCGTTTCTCTTCGACACATCAATGGCGATGGGCGCGAAGTCAATCTCACGCTCCAGGACGTCCTCTACGTACCTGAGGCTACTACTCGGTACTTCGCACCACGCATCATTCTGCAAAAGGGCGGCCACTACACTGCAGTCGGCACTACCCTACGCATGTATTCGGGTGTTGATACCTCGTCTCATCACATCGTTACGGCTCACACTAAGCCTAGCGACAACGGTCTCTTCTGGTTCTCTGCTGGTATTTACCGCAAGAATCCACATGTCGAGGTTCCCGTTCAATCTGTGGCGCCAACCACATACGACATCTGGCACAAACGGTTGGGTCACGCAGGAAAGAAGGCCATTGAGCAGCTTCCACGTCACACCAAAGGGATATTGGGTCCTATTCCGATCCCTCCATCTACAGCGCCCTGTGAGGGTTGCGCACTTGGCAAGTCACATCGTCTGCCGTTCCCAGCCTCTTCCTCTCGCGCCAAAGCACCTTTCGAGCTCGTTCATTCTGATCTTGACGAGTTTCCCTCGCTCTCAATTGACGGATTCAAATACACGGTCACATTCCTCGACGATTACTCCTCATACGGCGTCATGTACTTTATCAAAAGCAAGTCGATACACTCGACTGCTTCAAATCGTACAAAGCCTGGGGCGAGACACAGCTCAACGCGAAGTTGCGACGTTTCCGTTCAGATCGAGGAGGCGAGTTCATGGGACACGAGTTTTCTGCCTACTTGCGCGAGCATGGCATCGAGCGTGAGGCATCCATTCCAATGTCTCCACAACAGAATGGTCGGGCGGAACGATGGCAGCAGACTATCGTCTCCAAGGCTGAGGCTATGCGTCATGGTGCTGGCTTATCTTCTGGGTTCTGGAAGCTGGCTGTTGAAGCCGCTAACCACATCTACAACCGCCAACCACTTCGTCGCGTCAAATGGAGGACACCTATCGAACTTTGGAACGGTACAATTCCCGATGTTTCCTATCTTCGAGTCTTCGGTTGTCTGGCTTATGTCCACATCCAGAAAGAGCGTCGCCAGGGTAAACTTGCTGAGAAGGCACGGCCCATGATCTTTGTTGGTTATGAACCTGGGTCCAAGGGCTACAGGTTCTGGGACAAGTCTACGCGATCCATTGTGCTATCGCGCGATGTTGTATTTGACGAGACGGCCTTCCCCAACAAACCTTCTGACATACCACCGGTGCCTCCTCCTGTTGCTCCGGCCCTGCCGCCGATCGACGACCTCCCAGGTCTACTGGATGATGATGATGATGATGACGACATTCCGCCTCCTGCCGCAGCGGCACCTCCTGCTGCGCCTATCCCCAATCCTGCGCCGGTCCCCTTCCCGGTGATTCCTCAGCCAGTGGGAGCTGATCCACCTGATCATCCAGCTCCTGCTGCACCTCGCGTTGTTCGACCACCTCGCGCTCCTGCCCCTGCCCCGATTGCGCGTCCGCGACGTGCTGGTGCCGGTACAAACCGGAATCTCCCACCAGACAACGTCTATGGCGACCGTCCTCCGGTTGCAATCGAGCGGGACATCCAGGACGACGACGACAGTGTCGATATCGAGGTGATCCAAAATCTGCTGGTACATTCTACGAACCACGATCCTCGATCCTACTCAGAGGCTCTTAGTCTCCCGGATCGCAGCGAGTGGGAGGCTGCCATGCGTGATGAGTTGCAGTCACACAAGGACAATGGGACCTGGACACTGGTCAACTTACCGCCTGGACGCAAAGCTGTCAAGTCAAAGTGGGTTTTTACCTACAAGGCTGACGGCCGTCACAAGGCTCGGCTGGTTGCCAAAGGGTTTACGCAAGTACAGGGGATAGACTATGACGAGACTTTCTCTCCCGTCGCTCGCTTCGAGTCCATCCGTTATCTCCTTGCTCACGCCGCGCTCGAAGACTGGGATATTGAGGCATTGGACGTCAAAACCGCATTTCTTTACGGGGTTCTCGACGAGGAAATCTACATGGAACAGCCGGAGGGGTTTGTAGTGCCTGGCCAGGAGGGCAAAGTTTGCCGCCTCTGGAAGGCTATCTACGGGTTGAAACAGGCTTCGCGTACATGGAACCACAAGATTCACCAGACTCTGCTGGACTTGGGTTTTACTCGGACGGATTCCGATGCTGGAGTTTACGTTTATCGTCAACGTGTGGGGGACTCTGATTTGATCATCATTCTCTACGTCGACGACCTTCTCCCCATGGGCTCTGATCCCGCTCAGATCAAGTTCATCAAGGAGAAACTCCAGGAGGAATACCAGATGCGTGATCTTGGGCCGGTTCAGAACTTCCTTGGTATGCGTATCACACGCGACAGAACTCAGCGGACAATTGCGATAGACCAGGAGTCGTACATCGAGGAGGCCCTTGGGACTTTCCAGATGCTAGATGCCTCCCCCGTTCGCACACCTCTTGCCGCAGGTACCGTCCTCGTCAAGGCAGACCCGGAACTTCCTATCAACTTCGCCCTTCGCACCAAGTATCAAAGTCTCATTGGTACCCTCCTATACATCACACTTGGCACTCGTCCGGACATCTCCTACGCCGTCACTCGTCTCTCGCAGTACAGCGCACACCCGACCTCTGAACATCTGAAGGCGGCAATGCACATCCTTCGTTACCTCAACGGCACTCGTTCCCTACAGATCGTCTATCAAGGCGCCAGTAGATCAGGCCTCATTGGGTACTCGGATTCTGACTGGGCAGAGAACAAAGACGATCGTCACTCCACCACCGGTTATGTCCACTTCTTGGCAGATGCAGCGGTCTCATGGGTTTCGCGCAGACAGAAGACTGTGGCTCTGTCCTCAACTGAGGCAGAGTACATGGCATTATCTGACTCGTCACGCCAAGTTGCTTGGTTGCGACAGTTCCAGCGCGAACTGGGTTTCGACAACTCTCAGCCTACTCCCATGTGCGCTGACAACAACGGCAGTATCTTCCTCGCTATCAATCCTGCTCATGATCGTCGCACCAAACATGTCGACATTCGATTCCATTTCATTCGCGAGTTTCTCGAGGCTGGCCATGCCAAACTATACTACGTCAACACCAACGAGCAGATCGCGGACATTCTCACAAAGCCATTGACTTTCGAGAAGCACGCCGACTTCCGTGGGAGGATGGGTCTCTCTCTACCGACTTCCTAGTCGAGTGGGAGTGTTGAGATTCTATCTCGGTATCGACTATATCAGTCGTATGGTCTATTTTCTCCTATTATTTGATCATTTCCTTACAAGGTTCAGACTCAGTTCGGACTCAGGAGCCTGCCCTGATGTAGCAGTATATATACCTGATCCCCATCAGACTGCACCTCAGTTCTTCCCATACCGGTTGACTGAGGTGTAAGTCCCTTCGTCTAGTCTGTACTATACTGTTTACTCATGTACCTATAGTTCGTTCGTCTACTCTCAGGTACTTCAATACACATAGTTCTTCCCATACCGGTTGACTGAGGTTTCGTTCGTCTACTCTCAGATACCGCTACTTTGTAGCCGGTCCTTTGTAGCTGAACTTCAACATAATACAGGGGTGCCGTACCTTAAGAGATCGCTCTATCAGAAATGTGAGTACACAGGACTGAGATACCACACACCAAGCGTTGTTCCTGTGTCGATGAGGATCACAGTCTGATTGGAATCTGGTGTGAACGAAAATGATTCCACACTGCGGCGCAAGACGTGTTCAGTAACAGTAAAGGAAGATTCACAGTGAGCATACTGACCTCAGGTAGTTGCCAGTGAAGAACTCACCATTAACGAAGACACCATCCATGAGAGTGAACCAACCTTCGCCGGAAATAACTTTGAGCCGAGGTGTAGAAGTGATTTCTGCGTAGTCGTGTACAACTTCGGCAATAGTCGTAACACCGCCCTGGGTTATCCCTAGGGTAGACCTCGACAGGAAGAATGTGATAAAGTTAGATCATTCGGGTAGAAGCTGAATACCTGTAGGAATGTCTCCGTCAAATCGATGTATACCGCAGCACAGGACCACAAACATTATCCAAGAAATTGAACCCGTTGAATTCAGTATCAAACAATGTGTTAGCTACGGAAGACGAAAATGGCCTGTGTACAGACATTAGGATGACTAGTGGCATTACGCAGAGATACCTACGGGCCAACACCGAGCAAACCTGCTTCGAGTCCAGCACGGCTGGCGTTGTTGCCGGGAGCATTGACTGCACCGCAGAATTCAGCAATATTCAGACAGAACATCCCACTACTCACTGAACACCTGCCCCTTGACTGTAAATTCACCCAAGGAAACATCCCCAAGTGTGATAGGCCCTGAAGCGCTGGACTCGTCGCTGAAGAGCCATAAGCACAGATATACACGAAGAGGTCCATCTTGAAACTTACACATATGAAATAGTAGTGTTGTATCCTGTATCTACCAAGCCAGTGAAAGTGGCATTCTCCGAGTTGATCCACAAGTCTGAACTGCCGGTGTCAATTGTGACCTGCCCAAGCAAGATGAGAAGACGATAACGATGACAACAATTTCACGCACCTGGAACGGCTGGCCTTCGACGTATATTGTAGCAGTGTACTGTATGCCTTTTGCATTGGAGAATCCCAGATTTGTGTTCGACTCATTCACCGAAACCGTAACCGAGGTAGAATTAGGGTAAATACTCTTGTTTTGCCGGCAAAATGGAAAGCTGTATGACAATGCGGAGCCAACAAAGAGAGAAAGAATAGGTAAGCACAGGAGTTTCAGTAGGGAGGATCAATTATTTCGCGTGAACTCACACGAAGCAATTCATATTGACACTGTGAAATGAATCGCTCCAGTACCCCTACTGAAGGATGCATCCCTCGAAGGATGCATCCTTCAAGGGATTGATCCTTCTTGTGATGCATCACAATGTTTAATATATCCATCATGAGATTTTGACTCATCAAAAACATGATTACATAATCATGTAAAGTGGCAACATCAGGAGTTGAACCCAGAACCTTCCTAATATAGTAATATTTTTGAGAGTCTTAACCACTACACCATGGAGGCTTGTAATATGAGGTGTAGTAATTAAAATATATACTCCAAAAATGACCCAAAACTCCGGACTTAGATGCAACACAAGTCCTTCTCCACCTTGGGTAGACTCTTTGTTCAGGGCTGTTTAAACATCTTGCATATCATTTTGTACACTCCTTGCCAGAGAAAACATAAGGACAGAATCATACAACACATCACCACTGGCACTAGCATTATGTTTTGATTAATGAACAAAACTTCGGACTAAATCCAGTTTAAGTTCTCTTGTTTTGCATGTAGCACTTCAAGACTGATATATTGACCTTTCCTTATGTTTTCTCTGGCAAGGAGTGTACAAAATGATGTGCAAGATGGTTAAACAGCCCTGACCAAAGAGTCTACCCAAGGTGGAGAAGGACTTGTGTTGCATCTAAGTCCGGAGTTTTGGGTCATTTTTGGAGTATATATCTTAATTACTACACCTCATATTACAAGCCTTCATGGTGTAGTGGTTAAGACTCTCAAAAATATTACTATATTAGGAAGGTTCTGGGTTCAACTCCTGATGTTGCCACTTTACATGATTATGTAATCATGTTTTTGATGAGTCAAAATCTCATGATGGATATATTAAACATTGTGATGCATCACAAGAAGGATCAATCCCTTGAAGGATGCATCACTGTACTGATGCATCCTTCGAGGGATGCATCCTTCAGTAGGGGTACTGGAGCGATTCATTTCACAGTGTCAATATGAATCGCTTCGTGTGAGTTCACGCGAAATAATTGATCCCCCCTACTGAAGTGGCTCCTAAGCGAAGCATGCTGGTGAATGGGAAATATAGAGGAACACGCCCAAGGGCAACATTATTGTTTTATATCTGAGCGAGAGTGGGGTAATATCTGATCCGACTGATACAAGCAGTGCTTGGTACGGTTACTTGCATGCACAGCGCTGTACGATCTGAAATTGGAGATAAACTCAATCGCGACAGGCGCTCTTCATGCGTGTTTGCTAACTTCGGTGTCTTGTCAGCCATGCCCGACCGTTGTAATGCTAATACTCACATGTTACACTCGTACTATGAGTCTGTCAAAGTCCCTCAGTGAGTCCAGTAATTACGTCTCGAATCCCATAGGAAGGGTACTTGCGAAGTGCAGACTCGCACCTGTGCATATCAGTGCAGTTACCAATACCGACGAGTCCGTGGTCGGTGTATGAGCTGGCATTGCTTACGGCAGGCGCCAACATTATGGCACTGCTATTTAGGGGCTGTCATGGTAACCACTTCTGGCTCGTCAATTGCAGGCTTTCCTGATGACTTGCTTTAACAGCATACGTCTGGATCCACCAATGAGTACATGCAGACTACTGGCAGCGAGCCCATGGGCCATGGCTTTCAAAATGAAATGAGCGAATTTGAATTTGTGAACAAGCAAGGACATGAAAAATTTACAAACTTTCAGAAATTAGTGAATCACAAGTCGTTGGGAGCAGACCTGAGCAGACGGATCGACCGGAAATCCCGGAGCATCGCGTTTGGGAAAACACTTGGCATAATTACGCGTCAGTACGGCGGAGCGCGCGTAAGTTCCCGCGGATCAAAATCGATCAAACCTCAGGCCTCAGGCCTCATGCACATGATCAGCGCTCATCCAAGCACCATGGACAACGCAGCCCCACTCGCATATGTTCCGAAACATGTACAAGTGCGGCAGAGTCAAGAAAACAACAGAACTAGGGTGAACATCGCATCGGGTGTCACCGCGACCGGTGAAATAGCCAGCCTATTGCTTGACAAGTAGCCTGGGGAGGGAAGAAATGAAAACACTGGCCCACCGGCCATTGACATGGTCTGGGCCCTACTACAAGCAGATCGTCCTCGATTCGTGTTCCACACTCAAACAAAATCAACCAGCCATAGATAACATTCCAGCGGCGTGAACATACTATGACGCAAAGGGCAAACCGGGGCACTCGGAAGAGACTTGGATCCCCTAGAATGAGTCCTGACCTTCAGCGGGCCTGCTACGTCGCAGTTTATCATTTTCGTACTATATGTCTACCATTACTATGCTTACCATATCGGGAAATCGAGCCGTACATACGATACGATACGCCTCGGAGTGCCCCAGAGGTTATACTACCATCTGGGCACTCCATGTACGTGTTCTCCCATTCCATTTGATGTACTACTACTTACATAGAATGGCAGTGACACTCGAGTCACTGTCAGGTATGAATCCAGAGGTTATACTACCATCTGGGCACTCCATTGACACTCGAGTCACTGTCAGGCTCCCGGAAGTCTTCAGGTCGCGCTGCTCCCCCGTCTATTGACAGGTATCCTCGATCGCTAAGATCGTTATGCTAGGAATGACAGGAGGCCGCTCTCATATTTTTAATGTGCAGTGTGCATTTCAAAGCGAGTGACTGAAAGACTATTAGACAGGTATAATAAAATAATAAACACAAGACACAATCGCGAATATAATTCAAGTCCATAGAGTACCACTTCACCGCACTGCAGGCCTCTCGACTTCCCTCATTCTTCAACATGCATTGATCGCGGGCCACCCACCGGGCGGTACCCGGCTCCTGGCCGTGAGGTCACGGAAAGCCTGATGAGCACTCCGATGACGAGCAACAGTATGCCGCCGAGTAGCCCAATGATGATGTATGAGTCGCGCTCGAGCCCGCTGATGTCCACGCTGCTAGTGGCCGTCGGAGAGGCCGCATCCGCAGCAACAAGTGCACCGTCTATATGTGCACCTCCGGCGGCAGCGGCAGCGGATGCCGTGGGGACAGAGGAATCGCTCGTCGCGGAGGACGTGTGCGGCAGGTATTGCGACGGTATCGAAAAATCAGTCGGGAATGCGGTAGGGATGGAGAAGCCCGAGGGCATCGACGGTATTGACCACGTAGAGGGGACGTGCCATGCAGAGGGCAGAGTCACGCCTGACGGGATGCCCGAGAGCCACGCGCTCGGCATAGAAAATCCATGTGCTTGCGTAGCAGACCCAGAAGGTACAGTGACAGAGTCTTCAGTGTGGGGGAGCCACGCAGAAGGAATCGAAGGGATTGACCACGTAGAGGGGACTTGCCACTCAGAGGGGAGAGTTACGCCTGACGGGATGCCCGAGAGCCACGCGCTCGGATCAGAGAACGGATCCGCACGCGTAGCAGACCCGGGAGGTACGGTGGGGGAGGGTTCAATAGTCGCGGCGGCATCCTGTGCGGCCCACGCGGTAGGAATCGAAGGGATCGACCACGTGGAAGGGACCTGCCACTCAGAGGGTAGAGTCACGCCTGACGGGATGCCCGAGAGCCACGCGGTTGGGTTGGTGAGGGCAGGGTCAATAGTCGCAGAGGCAGCCCACGCAGAAGGAATCGACCATGTGGAAGGAATTGACCACGTAGAGGGGACGTGCCACGCAGAGGGCAGAGTCACGCCTGATGGGATACCCGAGAGCCATGCGCTCGGGATAGAAAATGCATGCGCGGGACTTGGCTCTCGCGTAGCAGACCCGGAAGGTACGGTGAGGGAGTATTCAGTGGTCGCAGAGGCAGCCTGGGGCATATTCGATGTGCTGGGATGCTCAACTTGCGAGTAGCACGCCGCATTTAAGGAGTCGAAGTCTGTCCACGCCTTGTCCGCATCGGTGACCTAAGGGAGGCTCATGAGAAATTTGTAGCAGGGATGTAGGACGAGAACTTACACTCAGAAGCTGCATGTATGGCATGGAGCTCCCGACACTCGTCCAATTGCCAAAGTCGAAGAGCGAGTAGACATTGCGCAAGAAGGCATCGCCGAGATTGAAGTCTGCGTAGCATGAGTAGAAGCCCGGGCTCAATAATGTCAAATGCGTACCAATGCTTGAGCCAGCATGGGTATACGAGAATGCCCCGACACAGACTAGCTCGTTAGTGTGGGGATTAATGACCATGCGCGTCGAATCGATTGGATGGATTGGATATTCATTGTTGCTAGTGAGTAGCGGACAGGCCAGCATCAGAATTAAGCCATTGTTGGGAAAGAAATATCTTATCCGAACACCATACTGACGTTGAGCTTGGTGTCGCATGGCACGAAGTATGTCTGTATCTCGTCGCTGAAATTGGCACCCGGAACATTTTTGTACATCAAGTCAACGTAGTAGGGGGGAGCAGTGGCTGATCGGATCGATCAGTAACGATAGCTCAACAATGCCTGGACATATCTACCAGCTGTTGTGCCAGTATCAAAGAGTACGATGCCCTGGTTCTGTCCTGGAGTTGTGTACGTCGGTAGTTTTCCACTACTACTATATTGTCAGTCACACCATCACAAAGAAATACGTAGAGACTGACTTTATGGAGTGACCGCTGTAGGATTGGCCATTGATACGAACACCATCCATGAGCGTATACCAACCGTAATCAGAAATAACCTCTAGTCGTGGGGTCAACCATATCTGTGCATAATCCGCGACAAGCTCGGCTTGATCGCAGACCATCAATATAGGGACTTTTCGCGACTGGACACAGGAGACCTACAGATGGTCATTACACCGCCTTGCGTGATCCCTTGGAATGAGCGGGAGAGCAGGAATGAGATAAAATTCGGCTCGTCAGGATAGAAACTGAATACCTGTAGATTCATCCATCAGTCAACTCCGCGAGTAAAGTTTATTACGATGCTGACGTTTTCGAGGAAGGGGTTGCCATTGTACGAAGAGTTGTACAATTCATTCCGAACGGAAGATATCATGATCCTACGTAGAACCGTCAGTATCGCAATCCTGACAGTCTGAGTGTTCCACATACGGGCCGAGACCTAGCAGGCCAGACTCGTAGCTATAGTCACTTGCGTTGCTCCCAGGAGCGTTGACTGTCACGCACTCATCAGCCAGAGTATCAAGGAGCTATTGGAAGAGCTTACTGAAGGCCTGCCCTTCAACCGTGAACTCTCCGAAAAATACGTTGGCGAGTTGGACTGCTCCAGAGGCCACAGTGGTATCACTGCAACATGATGAATATAAACAAAATGAGGATCATAACCCACGTACACGTATCCAATGGTGGCATTGTGTCCAGTGTCGACAAGCCCGTTGAGAGTGACGTTTTGCGGGTTTATCCACATATCTGAGCTTCCTGTATCCATGTGGACCTACACAAGACAGCAGTGAGCCAACACGACAGGAACCTGTCGATACTACACACCTGGAACGGCTGGCCTTGGACATATATCGTCGCCGTAAACAACATATTTTTATCATTGGAGAATCCGAGGTTACCGGATGCCTTGGGGTTAGTGACCACGACATTTGTGGAGTGAGCGGCATCTCGTGACCTGAACGACCGTTGAAATGGGATGGTAAGAGAACAGGCGGATCCAACGAAAAGCGGAAGAAGAAAAGTAAGAAACATCTCAGAAGAAAGAGAAGATGCTGGACGCCCCGCTGATACAGATTCCTATATATCTTGCCTGCCAATATAATTGTGTGCAGTGTTGGCGTTCCGCATCATGGTGGGCGCGCGCATACAACGACTAAGCTCGGCCTCCAGCCGTTAATTCCGCGGTCTTGGTTACCAGGACAGCCATAGTGATCGGGGTATGCAACTAGCCAGCGATTTGCCTCGCTGCAATCGGGATAACCCAGCGCCGCGAGCGGGTGTGCCGAACGAGAAGGCTTGTGGTACGCCTTGGTGTCGCGGGATGAGGCGCCCACATGTAGGAAGGGAATGCATATGGGCGTCAAAGCACCCTCGGAGCGTTGCTTGTACAATCCACGCAATGAGACAATACTGTGGATACACGAGCCATGCATTAATTTCGGAAAACATGTAGATGATTGACGTGGCTCATTACCAGACGACCCAGCCCCCCCCTCCCCGAATTTCAGTAGCCGATGTTACATACCAGTGCTTTTCTGCCACGTCCAATCATATCCTAGAACTAAATGTAGATAATACCCATGGTCTTCGATGGTATGGAGGGCAGAGATCTCAGAACTTCAGTGCTTGAAGAAGGCAAAAGTCGACATAGTATCGTGGAGAATCTCAACTTGCAGCTTCGGCTCTCGTTGTGATAAGCGGCATCAAAAGTGCCGGGGCCGGTGAGCAGAGGTCTCGGGGTCCGGGGCGGGGGCGGAGGGGTGATCGGAGGGCGGGCAGTGTGGGGCAGAGGTTTATCACAAGCCGCCATCATTGGGCGACATAAATGTAAGGTCGCGCGGCTTATGTCGCTCCTCTCGCCGTCCGAGTCTGTCGCCTTCAACGGCTTCCTCTCCTCCGTCGACCACCCGAACGCCGTCGAGTGGAATGGCTTCACTCCAGACCTCGCCGACAAGATCCCCCACAAGCATGGCAAGGAGGCCCTTGCCAAGGCGACCGCCGACCTTATGTCCCTTGGGTCCTCCTCTGCTCCCAAGCATCCGAGCAGCAGCAGGAGGGCGAGCATGAACACTGCTAGTGCCCCGCCGACGTCCAGCACGTCCAGTCACTGGCCTAGCTTCAGCCATGACTCGCACGGGCATACCGCCGAGCAATCCGGCTCATCGTCACACACATTCGACAGACACAGCGCGTACTCATTCTCCTCCTACCCCCAGTCGCATTCGCATCTCCCAACCCTACAAACTTTCGGTGCCTCCTCATCCGCATTCACCCTCCCTCCGATCTCGCACCAAGACCCATCGCGCCCAGCATTTCACTCGTCTGCATCCGATCCACACTCAAGCGCCCATTCAAAACGCGCCCATACGTCCGACGAGCCATCTGCCAGCAGCTCCAAACGCGCGCGTCCCTCTGCCTCTCCTTTTCCCGCACCCCCACACGCAGCCTCTGCACCCCCACAGACACAGGACAAGGCGCGCCGCGCGTCGTCTGCAAAGCGCCCAGCGGCGCCACAGCCGAGCAAGCCTGCGCTGCTCTCGCCCTCGCAGAAACGTGCGAACCACATCCAGAGCGAGCAGAAACGCCGCGCAAACATCCGCCGCGGGTACGAGGCGCTCTGTGATGCAGTGCCCTCGCTGCGCGAGGCGATCCGCCTCGAGGACGCAGCAGCAGCAGCAGCGGGCGCGGCACAGGAGGCAGAGAAGGGCGGGAAGCGCCGGCGCAAGCCGAAGGCTGACGACGAGAAGCCGGACGGGCGCGCGGGGCCGCGCAGCGAGAACGTGGTGTTGCAGAAGAGTGAGTGGGGGTGCGGCTTGTGTCTGCCTTGCAAGCTCATCATGTGTGAATGCAGCGATCGACTACATTAGCGCGCTGCGCGGCGACCGGGACAGCCTTGTGGACCGACTCAATTATGCGCGCAATGCGCTTAGCCCGGGGCACCCCGCGCTGCGCGTCGCGCCCGCGCATGTGGACGAGCACGGCGTGCCGCTTTGGGAGCGCGAGTGGGGTGGAGGTATGGCCTCTGCGGACGATGGAATGGAGGATGGCGACGGCGAGGGAGAAGGGAGCGATGATGAGGAATGAATACTCGCCATAATACAAACGGTCAGTTTGCTACGGACTGGGTAAACACGACTCGGTGTATGCGTTTGGCGAGGGCGACAAGGTGATTATCTGTTGTACTGTACATTCTTGCACTCCAGGCCCATTTGGGAAAACGTCAAACTGCTTTTGTCCATCATCGTGTGCAAACGACGCAGGCGTTGTCGGCCGAAGCTGCTCAGCCGCCCACATACACTCTTTGAAGCAAGCATGTGTGCAAGCGCAGCTCACTATCAAACGTTCGCCGGCTTAATGGCTCCCAATTCATGAATGGACGGTGATCGATCGATTAGTGCCATACGGAGGTGTTGCACCTCGAAGTAAGATGTCTCGTGTGCAACGTCCATCGCTGGTATACATATCATCCTCGGACCAGGCATCTGGGTCCGCTGCAGGTATTCTAGGGAAGCAGGCACAACAGAGCGACGGTGCAGAGCGGTGATTGACCGATAAATCGACGTGGCGTGGCGAATGGGGCAGCCTTGGTTACCAATCTCCCGAATTGAGGTCGAGAGCAAATTTGTACCCAAGGGTCATTTCGGGCCACAGCAGACTGGTGCGTAGAAGGGTCGGCGTGTCCGCGCAAAAGCGCCGTGTGCCGCCTTAGAATGAGAAGACACCGCTATGGGATTCTAGTCTCTGGAAAAAACAGACGTAAGCAGCAATTTTCACGGACCTACAAAGGCGCGACCTACTTGTCGCTGATGGCAGTCGTGCATAGCATTTACTGGGCGGTCGCTCGGAATAATGTGGCGACCATGACCCACATGTGCCGTGGGCTTCCAGTCGTTCAGACGCTGCACAAAACAGGTACCTCGAGCCATCCATTGTACAATTTGCTTTAGCTCTGGGGGAATTTTGGTTAGTACCGGTCGACTGCAGCATCGAATGAATGAGATGGTACTAGCGGTGAATCGAAATATGAAATAATCCCATCTGTCTGATGTCCCAAACTACCCACTGCGGTCCGAGAGCTGGGACACACCTTGCGCCAGCGCCAGGATCCTGCTTCGGCCTCCTGCAATTGCATTTATTTGGTGCCCCTCTGTCAAGGGCTCAGGGCGTAACGATGCCGCCCAAGCTGTCTCGGATCAAACGCGTACGTAGTCCTCCTGAGGGCCTGGTGTCAGCTGCAATTTACTGGGCTGCATGCGGGTGACAGTACCTGCGCAGAGAAGAACAAGGATGGTCAGGCGTTTGAACGGAAAAACGAAACGTAGACTCCAGATACATACCAGCTTACTTGGCATCACAATACGAACCGCAATTCGAGCATGTACGCGGCGACATCGACAAACGCACGGGAGACCGCGGGAGAGGGGGCAACGATCTATAGTAACGCAAAACAATATCGTCGGACACCCGACGTGGACAACTAATATACATGACGGCGAACCACGAAGACTGATGCAATGTCTACACCAGCACGGGCGAGGTGATGGACGGGAGGTATCGGCGAGATGAATACGAAGATTTGGCTAAGATATGCATCGATGGAGTATGGATGGCGGTGAGATGAGCAGTGTGCTGCAGCGAGCTCTAGTATTTGATGATATGCAGATGTGCGAACGGGGCGAATGAAGCGAGAGTGCGAGTGTCTGTTTGTGGCGGCACGATGGGGATCCGACGCCGGGCGGCCATGCTTGACGAGGCGCATCAGGTCGCGGTGAGATGACGTTTTGCAGGCTGTGGTAGGGTCGTCCGCCGCCCAGTGCATAACACGGCCATCCCCACCACCTATCATGTGGTCACCGTTTGGGGGCGAGGGAGGACAGCGACAGGCCCTGCGCTAGCTCCGCCTTCCACGAAACCCTCCTCACTGCCTCTGCGTAGTCCACCCACTCTCGTCTGCGCTCCTTGCTCTCCAACCATTCCTGGTCGAGGTTGGCGACGTCGAGCTCATAGAAGTGATATGTCGAGGAGGCGGAGGGGATAGTCGTCACAAAGCGTGTGATTTGGCCGCGCACGCCGGCTGCGAAAAGCACAGGTAAGGCATGGCACAGGGGCACGCGCGAGAGGGGGAGAGCGTCAGGAGGGACGGTGAACGGGAGAGGGACAAAGGGTGAGACCTTCTTCCAAGGCTTCCCGCGAGGCTGCTGCTTCCAGCACCCCGTCTGATGGCTCCCATCCTCCTTTTGGCACTGATGAGGCCAGCAACGTCGCGTGCAAACAACGAGTCAGCGAGCGTCCGGGAACGATGTGGAATGCAGGAAGAAGAAATACGGCGCGGCACTCACAAACCCAGTGTTGTGGACGCTTCCGACTTGTGATGACAAGGACCTTGCCCGCGGCTCTTGCGATTGGAATTGCGCAGCAGACGACGCGCGGCGTCGAACGGCCTTTGTTGCTCATGACGGGGACGAATGGTGGTCGGGGGAGTATATTAATAGGAGGACCTATCCTGCGTGGCGGATTCAAGAAAATTGCGATGACGCGTGTTGGCTCAGACAGGAGTAATACAGGAGGACGGCGGACGTGATAGCCGTCCACGAGACGACCGACGTAAGCCGTGGAGAGTCGTCCTGGATATTTGCAAGCTAAGCCAGAGTGCGTAAAGAAGGAGCACGCGGCGTCAGAAGATTATCGGATGGGGAGTACTGAGCGTGCAGAGGAGAGTCAGGGAAGGTGCGAGGAGGCCGCAGACGTGGGGCTCACTGGTGCTGGCAAGTGAATTAGGGCTTCGGGTGCGGGGACGGGGCACACGACCGGCGAGGAGGGACAATAATTGGAAAAGGGACGGGGGGAGAGGGCTTATGAGGCGCGGCGACGAGCGGCGGAAGGTGGAGGGAGTGGCTGGAGAAAATGTTGTGCGTGCGCCCCTTTCAGCAGCGACGTCCGAGTGCATGGCCGTGCGGCGGCTCGGAGGTGTAAGCCAATGACTTCACGCACGTTCTTCGGCCCACACCCCTTGCCGAATCTGTTCCTAGCCAACTCTATCAGCCTCCTCCGTCCGACACACGCCTCCTCTCTGCAGAATCCTCTCATCTCTATCGGCTTCGCAGCCCTTCGCGTCTTCGCAATCGAGATACTCTCTCCGCCCGACGATCCTCCATTCTTGTATTTACGCAGTTAATACGAGTCTACATTGCCACATCACTAGCAACGACGCCCATCCTTGTTCTCAGATGGACAACTCGCACAGCAAGATTGCGCCCCAGCCATCTTCCAGATCTCCAGTCCCACGCCACGTCATCGATCGCCTTTGAGGCCGAGAATCACTCGTTCCATCTGCAGAAGACGTGAATGGTCGCCCCAGACGCCCGAGCACAATCAAAAGGGACATACGCGACCAAAAACATGCACAGCACACCAAAGAACATCGCCCCGAACTGGCACCAGAGCCCGTCAGCTGGATGCGAATGTGCCAAGGATTATCATCAGATTCACCTCACGAAGCGCCTGCTTCCCACTTGAACTCTCCTCGAGCAATCTGTCAAAAAGGCGGATCACCAGCGGAACATATATCCAGCCATCTGCGGACATACGTGGGCAGCACTGCAACAGCACCGATGTACATGAAACCTCCGGCGACAAACGGAATCACCTGGGAGAAGCCACCACGTTATCGCTCACGAGTCACAAGCGGAGCAGGATCCACTTGCCAGATCCGCAAGCTGCACCGTTGTTCCGAGCAGCCCTGCGGCGGCCTGCCGCACTGCAGCTGCGAGATCCGTCGCCTCGTCGCTCGCACTTCCGGATGCGGACAAGTTGTGAATTGCAATGCCCATAAAGGTGCTGCGGGGCCAAGTTGCATTAGTGCGTCAGCTGCTGCGTGAACATCTAGTGCGCTCACCCGACCTAGCAACACGAGCGGACCGGGGTGACAATTGGGCGTCAGTACGATGCACATCAGAACGGAACCAGACAGCGGTGAGAACGCGCGCTGCCGGCGAACTGGGCTGCCTGCCCATATGCGGCATAGAAGGATGCTGAAAGACGCACAAACGCCCCGACCGCAGTGAGGAACTGCGACTGCATGGCCTGTCGCTTCGTGAAGCCGGACCGCACCAGGATGGAGTAGTCGGCGATTTCGTGGGGGATCTCGTGTGCGAAGCATGCCAGTGTGGTGGTTGCCCCAATGAGAGGGGATGAATAGAAGGACGCCGCCATGCTAGGAAGGCCAGCTCATTACATCAGAAAGGCGCTCATCAAAGGCACACGAAGACCTACGCGAGACCATCAGTGCTACAAGAGCCGTAGTACGAGTCAGATCACCACATTTCCCGATAGAAACAACGGACGTACATGTTGTGGACAAAGTCCCCGAAAAGGTTCAGATAAGCGGATAATTTAGAGGTATGATTCACTGCCTTTGCTTGTTCTTCCTCTGTCAACTTCGAAGGTTCGAGTGTGTTAGTTTTGTCTGCGGTGCGAGACCGAAGCTCGGAATCGGCAGAAGTAAGCGATACGCCCGACGAATGGCCAAGCTCATCTGACGCAGGTTTGTCGGTATGAGAATGACTGTGAGAATGTTCAGAGTGCCCGTCTTCGCTTCCCAAGACACGAAGACTTTTCTCCATGATAAAAAATGAGGAGAAGCCGATGAAGATTCCAAGTCTAGAAGACCACCGATAAGTCAGAGGTCAGAACGCGAGGGGCCTGCTACCTTACCCGACCAAAATATTTCTTTTTTCTTCGACCATTACAAAATGCGCGCCAGAATCTTGGTGTTCCCCCATAAACGAGTGAGGGACGAGATGCAAGAACACATCTGATAGAAGACCGCCCGTCTAGTGTGAAGGCCGAATAAATTTCACAAGACGCCCAGGACGCGCCGGAACTCATACCGCAAATGCCGTCATGGTATTCAAGGTGTTTGGATTTATTTGTGCCGGGATGAACGCGAGGATAAAATTAGGGACCCTGCGCAGGCCACAATGCGTCAGCCTCGTCGAGCAGGAGTGCAGACACGCAGAACTGACGAGCTAATGTAGAATGTTCCGAGTACTAGCGGTAGGCACGGTTAGCAAGCGGCACAGAGCCATCGTGCACGTTCGTGTGAAGCACTGGAATGCGGCATACCGGAATTCCAGCCTGGGCCGAAGGGGAACAGCCATGCGAAGACCTGGCGCATGATGGCAGACTGCGATGCCTGCAATTCGGCTTTGAGGGCACTCAGTTGCTGTATAGGGCCGCATTGCTGCACTTCTGTGTCCTGGTATGCGGTTGGAAATAAAGAGAAGAGCCCCGTGAGCGAGAGGACCTCGTTCCATCACACGTGCGCCTGTGCGGGTTGAGGAGACTGACCGTAATGACCAAGGGCACCTTCGCCGTGTCCGCCACCACAGAGGTCCCAAGAGCGAGACTAGCCACAGCAACGAGAAAAAGGAGTGTTCGGCGACATGTTTGGGAGTTGAGATAGGCCATGGTCGAGTGCAGGAGGTCGTCGAGGTCAGAACGGTGGGCGGTTAGCACGTGGCGGGACGCGCTCAGGTGCCGCGCGCGTGAGACGAATGACAAGGCGGTGGCTCAATATGGTACTCGTTCAACTTCCACCAGCGTCGGATTCAACATGTATCCAAGCACAGAAGAGGAAGCCGTGATCCAGGCAGCACACAGGCTCATGGTCACAACCATGGCCCGGTACGATCCATCGCATGATGCTTTCCACGGTCAGTTCACCCATTCACTTGAAGTTCGGCGATCGTTGTGGTCACTGAATTGCATCTATGCAGTTGAACGCGTGCGGAAGACTGCACTGCACCTCGCGCGTGCTATTTCCGCCTCTCCATGCAGCAAGAGGCCCGATCTCCTCACTGTTGAGCTTGCGGCGCTTCTGCACGACGTCCTGGACAAGAAGTATGTCTCCGCGGCCAATGCGTCCGACCCCTACGCATTCTTCCTCCCGTTCTTCGAGTCTGTCGCATCTGAGCTGGCATCGACCTGATATATGACGGCCGTGCACGCGTAATTGCGAAATTGTCGACAACGTCTCGTGGAGTACAGAGAAGAAGCTACGAGAGGCTGGTGCGCTGGAAGATTGGCACCGAGAATGCGTAGAACTGCACTGTGTACAAGACGCGGATCGTTGGATGCAATAGGAGCATTTGGTATATCGCCGGTATCCTGTCATTCGGAGGGATACTGAAGTCTCATCGTAACGAGGAATATTGCGCTGTTCTGCTTACAGTGCTATCACCAACCAGTGAGTACTGCAGTTTCTGCGTCCACTGCGTCTATTCACAGTCTGTATCATCTTAGCCCTCTGCACACGCCGATGGATGATCCAGCGCACAGCTCCTCCGCAATTCAGCATTTCCACGACAAGCTACTGCATATATGCGAAAGGCTCAAGACAGAACCTGGGAAGCAGCTTGCAGAAAAGCGCCATGAATTGGTGATGACCTTGTGGTATGACATGATGCGATCTCTCACCCTTTGTTGCAGATGTTGGGTTTTCTAGAGGCAGTAGACGAAGAATACGGCATTGCCGTAGGACAATCTCAGTCGAGTTTGTTGAGAGAGGCCGTCCCAGGTGTGGAATAGCAGAAGCAATCTCGCAGATGACTGACGACCTGTGGTTACAAGTCCATTGAATGAGCCTTGTACCTTTCATCTCACATGCGAAGACGCTGTACGCTGTCGTCACCGTACGTGAGGCGAAAGGATGCAATGGAAATGCCAGACTGTAATGTACCCTCCGTCCTTGATGGTTCATGTAATCTCCTTTCATGAGCAGTTCGTCACCGCGAGACCAAGAACACTCAGACGGTACGATGTTTCCGTGCATCCTCAATTGGGCGTTTTCCGCGGCTATGGTTGCAAGCTCCTGCTCCACCTTGAAGTCGTCGTCGCCAAGTAGAATTGCGCATGCAGGTCGGTCCACCATTCATCCCATTCCTCTGTATCAAGCTAGGTGCTTCATGATCATCTTTCCCTGACTTGGACAGCACGAATATTGCCAGGTATGGCTGTCCTAGGCTGATAAAGCATCATGTATGCTTTTGATTCGAACCACATGTGGTTCCGCTCTGCTTCCCTTCCGAACACGACCCACTGATATTCCTATTAAGTGTTACCTGCACCGCCTGCATCTATTACATCTGATATAGCTCGTTCCCATTAAGATATAAGGAACTGTCGCCTCTCCAGCGGCCATTCACCGACACTTTCCATCCGCGAACATGCATTCATTACATTTCCTCTCTCTCCTTGTTGGCTCCGTCTGCTCATTAACATTCCCATTCGCCGGCAACACGACAGCTTGTGGCCAATTAGTTCCTCGGTTTCGATGAATGGATCGAACTCTAATTAGGGTTTTCCAATGCATTCGATGCGGCGTACACTGCTACAATTTATATTCAAGGTCAACCAGTTCAGGTGCGTGAAATCTACGTCATGGAAATTGGGTTCTTACCTCTCTTCTGCAGGTCATCATCGACAGTGGCAGTTCTGACCTGTGGATAAACATCGAAAATGTCACTTTCGTCGGATTAGTAGATACAGGCTACAACGTCAGTATATCTTACGTGTAAGTCTTGAGACATGGCTTTGATTGCACTATTATATTCACAACTTCCCAGCGACACTGTCGCTTCAGGACCCGTCAAACTCGGAAACGTTTCTCTGGGCGAGTTTACAGTTGAGCAACAAGCATTCAGTGAGTGGTGCAATGTTTTGTCATCGCATGGCTGAGATCTGTTGTGCAGTCAATGCTTTAGGGAGCAATGCCAGTTATCCTGGCATCAACTCAGGTTTGCTTGGTGTTGGACCGTGGGTACTTTTACTTCATGTCCAGGGTCTCCTTAACGTCCGGGTGGTAGGCCATGGACGTCTTATACCCTGAGTGCTCTGTTGAATACAAGCTTCAATGGTTTCAACTTCCTAGATAACGTAGGTTGTCTTGTCCGGTGACAAGTATGCGCTGATTCGATACGGATATATGTACAGGTGTTCAGCGCCTACCCAGATAAACCCACCTTTATCTCATTCCTCTTGTCGCGGTCCGAATACGGGATTACGCAGGGTGGTGTCATGACTATTTCCGAGCTCGTTGAGAACTATACAGAGATCACTTCCACGCCTCAGCTCGAAGTCATTTCGGACGACGGCTGGTTCACTTTCATGGACGGGATCTTTATCAATGGCGAATTCTTTACCGGAAACTCGCTTAAGTCAGCGTGTCAACTACACGGCCAGAAGTTACAATAGACCAGACTTGCGTGGGTGGTGAATGAACCCAGTAGAGTCTGCGAAATGAGATTGACGCAAATGTGAATGAGACCCGGTGCAATCGCACCGCATTGCGCCAGATTTGAGCTGCAGATTGAACCTGAGTTTGACGCCGCCGCGCGTCAACCCCGGGCTTGCTCTCAGTTTCAACCCCGGTTCAGTGGCTCGTCTATCTGCTCAATTGACCCCGTCTGCTCCGTCTGCGCGTTATTTGACTGACACGAAGGAATCATGGAGCGGTCCACCGGTGGTACGAACTCATATATATGTATATTTTCGTACAGCACTCATTGCCAGTGGATATGTCAGACTGGGCAGTTATGCCTGACGTTTATGACGCCTCCTCTAATCCTATGTGGCGCTGTATCCTTTGCAACGACGGACGACCCCACCGCGCAGCCAATCGAGCCCGACACGAAAACAGTGCTGGCCATCAGCTCGCTGTGCAGCACCGCGACACCGAGCATCTTCATCTTAGCACAGCGCGCACTGTTCTTCCAGCAGCTCAAACACAAGACATGATTGAAGATGCCGTGCGCCATCTGCTCGGATCTATGGCTGGCCATTCCCAGCCACCTCCCGTCGTGCAGAGCCGTCCCCGTTCACCGCCTGTCTCCCAACTGAATTGGGGACTCTTCGAGGCAACGGAACATCAGGATCTTGAAGCGCCGCCTGACCGTCGAGCAGTCCAGTCGATCAGCGAAGCCCTTCTCGAATATCTCGATAACGACATGGTCAATTCAGATGACGAGGAAGTTGAGAGATCGGATGCAGAGGACATGGACAATGGCGATCATATGGAGCCTCCAGTGCCCGGTGAGTATCTCAATACATCTAGTGAATTCTGATCTTATCTGTTCCACACCCAGTGGACGATGGCACCAGTACTTCAGATGCCCGCCCGCGCATGCGTACCCACGATGACGCGCAACCGTCACATCAATGGTTTCCGTGGCACGACAAAATTGTTCGTTTCGATCGGTCAGTCGTAGATCAGCGGTACACTGATCTTCCCGGTTTTCAGACATGCACCCTCGATATTCTCATGCATCTTCCACGCTCCGTTTTTTCGCACCGTCAGCTGGACCTCTTCCTCTGGCTTCTGAAAGTGAATGATGTCGATGATGTGCCCTCGGTCAAAAGCATGCAGAGTCTGAATGCGAAGTTGCAGAAGATGTGTGGAGTTGACAGCATAGGGTACAAAGGAGCCCTCGGACACAACTATTATGTCAATGACCTTGCCCAGATCCTCGCCCAGGTTATTTGAAGCTTTTCACCATTGTATTTTGCTTATTTCTCTTCTAGGAAATGGCTAATCCCAAAGTACGACCACACCTCCATTTTTACCCTGAGGACACTCGCGGGGCATCTTTATCCGAAGCACGACAAGCAGCACGCTGGCTCGAAGAGATCCCTGATCATCTCATCACACCCATGGCTCGTATTGGCTTGCAAGACTTTTATATTCATGAGCCTGCAATGCTACGTAGTGGTGTTCCGTGTATGCCTGTGCGCTGGTTCACCCGAGTTGAGGGTGGCCAGCAGGTGTTGTTTGCGAAGTGCTGGAAACTCGAGGTGATTGATACAGATATTAGCTGTGGATGGCGGGTCGTTCAGTGTCCAAATTGGGTGGTTCGCCAGGATGAATTTCTGAAGACATTCCCTGAGCTGCAGCAAGATGCCAAATACTATGGGATTCCTGATCCTGCATGTATCATTGGTAGGATTCTCTTTGGCTAGTTGATCATAACTGACATGGCTGTCGCAGATACTGTTGATGACTCTAGACAAGTCCAATCTCCCTGGACTTTGACTGATCCTACTGTAGGAAATCGCTGGCGAGCACTTGCCAAAGGTCATCGAGTGCTAGGATTTGCTCTCTGGGCTTACTGTGATGACACATCTGGTAATCTCTCGAAGAAATGGAACGAGCACAACAGCTTCCTTATCACTCCTGCTGGCTTGCCCCGCCATGAGGCGCAGAAGGAGTATAATATCCATTTTCTATCCACGTCTAATATTGCACCGCCTCTGGAGATGATGGATGGTGTTGTTACTCAAATGGAGTATGTTTCATCTTGGAATTTAGCTCTGGGCTCATGCAGACTGTTTTCAGGAAGGCTCAGGACGAAGGCATCTGGGCATGGGACTGTCTTCTCAACGAGTCAGTTCTGCTTGTGCCCTTTGTACTGGCACTTCTAGGCGACAACCCCATGCAGAGTGAATTTGCGTGTCACATTGGTTTGGCTGGAAAGTTTTTCTGTCGTAACTGCTGGGTCAAGGGCCACGACCAGTTGCAGACTGATGAGCCACCTGGGGATCGCTTTCATGCTGAAGGTGATCGCCAAGCAGGGAGTGATACAGACATTCAGTCTGACTCTGACAAGGATGGAGTTGATAATACTTCAACTAGAAGCTCCTCTGGCAAGAAATTCAAGAAGCTGAAGAAGAAGGCTGTGGAGTCTATGACTGATATGGTGGCTCGTGTCAAGGCATTTATCAAAGTGAGCTTCTCAGAGGATTTATTGAATCAATTGATAATATTGTGATCAGGTTGGACAACCACGCTGTAAAACAGAGACAGTTGCCCAACTCAATTCTTATTTTCAAGAAGCATCCAAGCTTAATACAAAGACCAAGGTCTCTGGTATGCGAACAGCATCGGGGATTAAGGACACCTTCCAGCTTTTCTTTTTGGAGGACATCTTTGCATCTTACAAAAAGAAGCAAGGTAAAGATGCCAAGGAAGCAGCACTTCGGGCCAAGTTGGAGTCTCTGCCTATTAACATCATTAGTCCTGTATGGCGAATCAAGGGTTTGCTTATGTCTACTTCAGTGATGCAAGTGACTAATCAAATGCTCATTTAGGTTTGGATCCTCACCAAGATACTCCAGTGGAGGTACTACATGTGGTACTGCTGGGGTTTGTCAAGTATCTGTGGCGAGACCTTGTTCAAAACCAGTTGAAGAAGAAGGACGAGAAGCTCGATCTTCTAGCCACTCGCTTGTCTTCCTTTGATGTCACCGGGCTGGGCATCTCGCCACTTGCAGGCAAAACTCTGGTCCAGTATTCAGGATCTTTGACAGGACGCGACTTCCGTGCCATTGCACAGGCAGCACCTTTCGTGATCTATGATCTTGTATCAGACGATTGTTACGAAACATGGGTTGCATTGTCTAAACTGATACCTTTAATCTGGCAACCACATATTGAAAATGTCTCAACCCATTTGGTGAGTACCTCAGCTTTTGAATCCAAGAACAGACTCACATGTACTTCACAGGCTTTGCTTGAGAAGGAGATTCAATATTTTTTACTCTGTGCGGCTCGCTGGACAACTCGATGGTTCAACAAACCCAAATTCCATATCCTTCTGCATCTCGTCGAGCACATCAGACGCTTTGGGCCTGCATCACTCTTTGCTACAGAGGCATTTGAATCTTTCAATGCCATCATTAGAGCAAAGAGTGTGCATTCAAACCGTCAGGCACCTTCACGGGACATTGCGATTGCATTTGCACAAGGAAATCGTATTCGGCACCTTCTCAGCGGAGGTCTTTTTATGGTTCGTCTATCGGAAACGTGAGTGAGCAATTTCTCAGATTGATCATCAGCTGATATCCACTCTTATGTCAGAAATGTATTCTCGCATGAGCCCGAGTCATGGACACATATCGGGGCTGGACCTGCAGCTCTTGTCCATGGTCAAAACACTGTTACACGATATCTGAGTCTAGATGAGGAGCCTGTTAGGCAAGGTAACATATCCTACCATATCATCATGCTATGATTAAACAGTACTCACGCTTGCGAGTAGGAATCTGTATAGTGGATCAGCAACCTGCTCGAGCTTTCACGGAACTGCTCATAGCGAAGGTCTTTCCATCGGCAGGCGGACATATTCTGGGTCGGGTATGCAAGACAGGCTCCGCTCTTCGCCTCGATAATGGGGACATCTGCAAGATTGGTCAGTATGTGGTCGTGAAAATGCCTGGTGCGGGAGTGGGTGAGACGTACGTGGGTCGAGTCGAGGAGATCATACAGATCAAGGGGTCACCCGATGACGAACTGGGGCGCCCCGATACTGTCCTCATCCGACACGCTGTCGTGACGCAACCTGCGGCTCCATACCGCATGCCCGATGTTGTACTGTCACCACAGTGGTCAATGACAGTTTTGGAGGTGTGTCTGTGGATGGTCATCACGCACCATGAGCTTACTTCTTTTCCACCGTAGAACATCCTGTGCACGGTGAATGTTCAGCACAAATGTGCAGAACACCAATGCACCACCAGCGGCGCTCGCAGCGTCTATCAAGAGCGCAGACATACCGATCAGATACGACCTGCAGTTGCACATCGGACACCGTCCGCGCTCGTCCTCAATACTGCACAGATGCGCGATGCGATTCATGTGCAACGCTTCCGGATTGCGTCGCCTAGTCTTGATACCAACCAGATCGTGCATGCGAGTGTCGCACGGGAGGTGGATGCCCAAAAGGTGGTGAACAAGGCGGCCACAACACCAGGCATGCTGGCAGTCGTGTCGCCAATAATCAGCACTACAGCACTGGGGGGGAATCCGAGTCAGCCAAGGCGTGTCTCAGAGCTTCAGGGAAGAGCGGGGAAGAGAGCGAGTGCAAATGGTGGATAGATATCATGTACAACGTACAACACAGCAGCACACTCAGATAGACTGCACGTCTTCAGCATGCGGGAAGACCATGTGAATTTTCGAAGCACAATGTGAGAAGACAAATAACGTAACTAAGCGAGAGCGCCGTATTGTCCTGCAGGCAGCGCGGGCACAACAATGTCATGCGCCTCGAGGATCTCTGTAACATCTGCCATCCAGACCTCCAGGGCCTCGCAGTGAGCATGCAAAATCTGGTTTTCAGTCATCTCCTGACGGAGTGCTCCCCGCAACCCTGCAGTTCTCACTGCAATAGCCTCTCGGAAGGTCCATACTAACCCTTCTTCTTCCGAGTCCCAGTCGTCCGCAGTGGTATGATGGGAGCGAACTTGAGAATGATTGTTGGCTGCATCTGAGTGACTGAGGGAGGCGGTATCGGAGTGGAGGGCACCCAAGATGGCAGATGCAGCGACAATGATGGGTGTGGTGTCCAAGTCCAAATCAACGGTCGGCATTGTGCCTTCGGAGGAGGCTAATGTGGTGAGTTTAGGATGTTTCACAAATTCAGATGAAACTTGAACTCATGAAGAGCTCAGAGAACACGCACATGAGGATCTTCGTAGACCGTAGATGGAGGAGCTCACTGTGCACTCCGACTCCAAGTCAGGTAGTTGCGTCTCCGAGTCTACAGCACCTGATTGGAACTCAACACCCGGGTTCAGAGCCAAAGCAGGACATGATGTAACTGACCTTGTGCTAAATTGTGAATATACCGAGAGTCCGTGACCTGACTGTCCAGTGCCCCCTCCTCGAACAAGCTGAGTTGGTCACGATGTCAACCTCCGCCGCTCAACCTCTGCTGCGATTACCCGTGGCTGCATAATTGACTTACCTGCTTGTCAATCTGAGCTTTCTGGTTCTGCATGCCACAGAGCGCATTTGCGGGCGGCCAATTTTTCCGAGTCTGCACATCAACATCTTTGTTTCAGTATGTCAAGTACAGGGATTTGGTATGTTCCTCTTACCCTTGCTCAGCACTGGCAGGCCGTGTTTTCTGACGGCTTGCAGGATGTGCAGGTGCCTTCACCATTTTCACGCAGTCCGCGGGCGTCTTAGCAACAATAGCGGAGGTGCTCCACCAGCCGCTTTTATCGGGCTCAAATGCATCAGCTGCGACGCGCCTGTCGTGACCGACGCGACCGCGTTTTGTTGAAAGCCATTCAACAAACCGTGGTTTGCACGTGATGGACTCCCCGACTTAAAAGGTGCGCAAGCTTATAACGCCTTTCAGTTTCGACCCATCAGCTCAACCCACTCGAATCCCCTTCTCTCAATGTACAATCTCAGCTTCAACCAATCACCGGGCCAGGGCACCGATCACCGTGACGCCGGTCGCCAGGCCGCATTCTCCTTTCCTCCGATGCAAACACAACAGTTGTCCTCTCCACCCCCTCACTCTTTCTTGTTAGGGCGTGGTCTAACCCCTTCGCATCTTCATCCATCCTCTCTGTCACGTACCGTTGACCGTGGCAGGTCAGCGACTCGTTCTCCTCCGCTGTCTGGGCACTCTCGCAGCCCATCCCCTCAGCACTCGTCCACTTTCAGCACGACTTTCCACGACAGCCCTATCCCAGGCCCCAACACCCAAACGTTTGGAGGCTCTCCGCCGTCTTCAGTCCCGCCAGCCATCTTAAGTCCGGCCTTTGTCGACACTCTCGCTCAAGACTACAACCTTGAGCCTCAGCAGCGGGCCAATTTACATGCATTTGTACAGGTCAGTTGTTCATGATATTTGCACATTAATCAGCTCAGGCTCACGGAATGTCTCAGCTCGGGTCTATTGGTGGTGGCCTCTCGCAGGCTGATCTGGCCACCCGCACGTACACACTCGCTGTCATGTTCCACCAAATTGCCGAACAACACCGCCGAGATGCCAAAGAGAATCTCGCAAATCTTGCGCAACTGTTCAATGACCTCAAGATCCGTTTGGAAGAATCATTCACTTTCACGGGCGAGCAACGGGTATGTTGTTTTATATGCCAATATTAATATTACTGAGATGATCGCCATACTGCTATCAGGCGAACATTCGCCGCATGACACAAGATGCAGTGTACCAGGCCGATCGCACTGCTTTTATTGCCATGCACCTTGATGTCGAGGTTTGTTTTCCAACTTACCACGTGTACGGAGAACTGACAACGTGACGGCGGACAGCGCATGTGTCGTGAGCATCAGACGAACTTGAAGCTCACCAATGTTTATGGAAACCCGGCTCGTGAGAAGCAGCTGATGGCACTCATCAAGAAGACATGCTCAAGTGTCCGCAACGCCTTTCGACAGGATGTACGTCGTCTACCGTTCGCCTCCGTCTGCTTTCCTAGTGAATATTAAATCCCCGTGCAGATCCGCGACAGTATCCTCGGAGACAACAGGCGCACCCTCACCGAGTTCTCCTATGACTCAGCACTCAAGTACAAACGTGGCGGGCCCGGTGAACAATTGGATCTTGGTTTTGTGGTCCACAATGCAATCCTTGTGAGTACTTGTTTATCAATGTGTCTTCATCTGCTCAACGTCACACGCCGTCTCTCAGCGGCGTTTTGGGTTGGAGCATACCGACCTCATTGGAGTCCAGGAAGCAGAAGACAGTGATATCAACGAGGACGGCGACTCAGACGAAGCCCCAAAGAAGAAGCGCAAGCGCCGCGCCGGTGGTAGAATTACCAAGGGTGAAGACTTCTGGAGCCGAGTCGACGCGTTCTTCGTGAAGGAGGTTGCCGCTCGCGGCAAGAGACTCACTGGCTCTCAATGGAAGCCGTGAGTATGTCATTGTCAGTATTGATCAGCATTGACATCTGCTATTACACAGATATGTCGAGGAGAGCATCGCCCGTGACGATGCGCGGTCTGCCGCATGTAGCTTCTCCGCTGGTCGCGGATGTAGCCCCACTGTTCCCGGTGGTGCCGGAACGTCTTCGAGACTCGCAGGAGGCCTATCCGTGCTAGGCCAAACCCGCGACCTCACCGTGTTCTTCACACCGCCTGTGGAGTGAAGCCCCGCCTGTCCCTTTTATCGAAGACCTTATTCATATTTACTCATTCCGTGACTCTCAAAATACTTGATTGCTTAATAGCATATCGTATACCTCATTGTTTTTACAGTACATATGTTATACAATTCGTTGCTACCATCTTGCAAGGTCCGATGAGTCGAACGAGTACGCGAGCCCGTCCTGCAGCACCAGGCAGCAATTGCAGTGCACACCAGGGTTCATCAACAACCTGTCCTTCTCTCCGGTGCGTCGTAAGAACTCTGCATATGCATCAGCACACTGCACACAATGACATGCGGAAACACGACAGTACACACCTCCGTGCATGACAACATTCTCGAACACAACATACATACCCGTCGTGGGGTCGAGCTCCATCGGCTTGACGTACCTAGCGACACGCCCAAATTGGCCCGTGCCACTAGTCTGGTTCTTGAGTGTAGTTAACGTTGGTGTGCTGTGTGATCGTCTCGCGGAACATGACACCAGACACATCGCCTGCCAAGCCCTCGTACGAGGAGCCGACCGCCACCAGCACCTCGCTCATGTCCACCAGCATATCCAGCTCTGTCTCGCCCCAGCTCTCCGCCTCGTCCTCGCTCGACAGCGACGGTACGTCGACCCTCCGCGCCAGCCACAGCCCCTCTGCACACCTCACGCTCGAAGACAGGTGCGCCCAGCTCACACACACACTCAGCATCCTGAACGCCGAGCCCGCCTCCCTCACGTCCTCCCTCAAGTCCGCGCGCCGCGAGTCGCAGAAGGCCGACGCCGCGCTGCGCTCGGAGATCGACGCCCTGCGGCGAGCGTCCGATTTGCACGCTGCGGGAGAGCACCGTGCGCGGCAGAAGGTGCTTGCGCTGCAGGAGGCTGCCAAGCAGACACACGCGGCAGCCGCGGAGCTCGAGCGCCTCATCGCGGACATCAAATCTGCACAGCCCGGGCTTGAGGCACGCAGGGCGCGAGTGGCGTGCGAGTGGGCAGAGGTGAAGGCGGACTCGGAGCGCGCGCTGGCGCGGAGGGAGGAGGCGGAGGCAGGGGAGAAGCGCCGTGCAGAGGGGCTGCAGACGGAGCTTGCGGGCCTCGTGAACAGGCTGGAAAGGCTCGATGGCCGGCGCGAGAAGCTGGAGGGCAAGGGCGGGCTCGTCGAAGAGCTGGAGGAGAAGCTGTGGCGGCTTGAGGAGGAGTGGGAGCGGATCGAGGGCGATCCGTATGGGTATGAGGGCGACGGTGTGTATGCGAAGGGCGAGTACGAGCTTCCGCCGGGCCAGGACAGCAGGCCGCGCGCACATCCTGTGCAACATCAGCCCCTCCACCCCGCACCGCACCTCGTGCATCCGCGCAAGCGGTACTCACACCCCCACTATGCGGGGCAACACCACGCAGCTTTCCCGTCCCTCAAGCCCGCCGGCATCGGCAAGCCTGAGCCCATCCAGCGCCCGCCGCACTCGGCGCGTGGGTTCCCCGTCGTGTACTCCATGTTGTATCTGGTGCACTTCATCCGCTCGACGCAGTTCTCCAGGTGCAGCTCCCCATGCTGAATTTGATTGTCTGCGGACTCACGGGTTAGAGTGTGGGAGACAAAGGACTACACTGACCACCTTGCTCTCCCTGTCTACGTGTACACGGAACGCAGGGTCTTCCTTCCGGAAACGGTTGAGCGTGCAGAACAAGCCGCAAGTCTCTGCGGGAGCTGTCCATACCAGCCCTCTTCGAGCTTGAACGCGAGTGCCACTAGCGGGGCAGAGGCCGCGGCCCGCAGGGACAAAAGGGACAAGCGAGGTGTCGATGGGGAGGGCAATGTCGTGTGCCATAGAGACGGTCTCGGAGGGCATCAGCAGGTATGCACATACACCATCCAGGAAGGGCTGCACGGCAGAGTTCTGGACGACCGACCCGAGCAACATGGGCGCGAACCTTGACCGTCGCGCCCCGGATCGCATTAGCAGTTTGCTGAATAGTGCCGGAGGGTGTCGGCGACCGATTGCTGCATGCTGTGGTGTGTGCGGGATTTTGAAGTCATTCGCAAGCGAGATGTGGCGCGACGCGTCGGGCGAGCGGCATGGTTTGTTTGTTTGGTTCTCACGGCGCCGGCTCAGTGTTCAACGTTCAACGTTCAACGCCTCCTGGCATGAACGCTCAGTGCTCCTCGCATTTCTCTTGAGCGGCATTACCAGGTTGTTGGACTGTGTTTTACCAAGCCTTGATCTGGAATCACCACAACCTGTGTTATTATGTGAGTGCATTCATTTTTTACATGGCTTGGTTTTTTTTGCCCTCGACATACAATGTCGCAACGTACACAATGTCGGTGACTGCCTCTGCAAGCATAACGAGTGGCCGCGGGAGGGCGTACGGGCTCTTACTGCCACCCGCATGACTCCGTCGTCCCCCGCACCAACCCTCTGTTTGTGCCCCTGCGAGAATGACAGCAGTGCGCCGAGAAGCAGTGGAGCATGTTCAGCGGCGATCCCTACCGTGTTCATGCTGTCCGCTTCAAATTGTTCTCTTCGTTTTCTTCTCTATGCCGATGCACCATTCACGGCAGCATCGTCCAGCGACAGCAGGATGGCTTTGGCAAGAGACTGCACGGGCAAGGCAGTCTACCTTGCGTGTGCGGTGTCTGCCTGGTCATTTTGGTTGTCCTTGCTCTCTCATCATTGTTTCTATGATGGCTGTATTCATAGCCGAGGTGGTGTATTCGTGACGCAGCCCACCCATGTACGCTTCATGGACCTCCCCATTGGCAAGATTGTCTCGAATTTTAGTCACGGCGAGGCTGATGACGATGATGGGGTATATGCTGATTCTTTTTTTGTAGACAAAAACGAGACCGCAAATGACTCGAGTGCGACGACTGAGACGACTCCGACGGTCTCCGGAGCAGAGGGCTATTGATGGTCCAGGGTGGAACGGCCACTGACGACTGGTGTCGCCGAGCTTCGCGGAGGCCGCTGTCTCGTTGCGAGTGGTGCCGTGGAGCCCTCATGTTCCAGATACAATGAATATATTTATATTGTAGCCCTCCAAAACCTGTCCAACGAATGAGAATGGCCATTTATAGGCAAGGAGAGTATACGGCGGCATCCTGATGGGGACATGTGATGTCAAGCGAAAACCAGACCAGGGTTCAAATTTATCATACTGGGTTGAGCCCCGGCGCAGATGCCCCATGGTCCAACCGTCCGCTTACCAACCTGGTCTCGTATCATCATCAACTGGATCTATTCACCCTCATTATAACCCGGGGTCAGTAGCGCGACCTGCCCGTGTACGAGTCTTCCTACCTACTGAATAATGTTTCACGCGTTGCAGCCGGATGTTGGACTCCATATATCTGACTCAAGGTCCCAACCAGACTGTGATCGGCCTCAGTACAGGAACAACATGTGGTGAGTGACATTCCGGTTCGCAGATTCGCGTTACTGATATATAGGTCTCTCGAGGCGCCGCACCTCAGTTCTATGTGGACGCAATGTACAAAAATGTACCGGGCGCAAATTTCAGCAAAGACTTGCAAAGTTATATCCTGCCGTGTGACACCAGACTCAACATCAGCATGGTCTTCGGGTGTGTGGCCTTGATGGACCGCGGAAATCTATCGCTGATGCACTGCAACAGCGAAAACACGTATCCGATAAATCCCATGGACGCAACCTATGTCCTTTACGAGAATAATATTACTACGTGCGTTGGTGCCTTCAGTTATACAACGGGGAAACTTGGTATGTTCCTATCATATAGTTGATCATTATTGGGCCGACTCAGCTATGGCAATACAGATTTCATTCTCGGTGACACGTTCATGAGAAATGTATACTCGCTTTTCGACTTCGGTCACTGGACCGAGGGTGGCAAGGGTCTTCCATTTATGCAGATTCTCAGTGTAAGGTGCTCGCTCGTATTCGTGGTGCTCTAGCTGACCAAAATGTACATACATAGGTCACAGACGCCGATGCCGCCTGGGCAGATTTCGACACCGCAAACCAACTACGGCTCTCCCAGTTCCAGGAGATACTGACTGGGACCTCTACATTCGCTGAGGCCGCGACGCAAACCTCGTCATTCTCGCTCGTCACACCCTCCACAACACCCTCCGCATTCGTGTCGTACCCGCTCATCGCTTCACCTTCCGTGACTAGCGCAGCCGTAGGCAATGCACGCGCAGTTGCAGGTGCGACGAGCTCTGCGAACACGTTGACGACGGCGGGTCTTCGTGGCCCAGACTTGGATGCACTCTCTCGTAAGCGTGATTCTGTTCGTTGGCATGCTCGCGCTGTCCACCATGATCATTGAGCGGAAGAAACTTGCAATTGAGGACCTGGAGGATCTCTTGGTATGCAGAATCCTGTAGGGCGTCGTCTGTCTTGTCATGTTTTTTTGTGTTTCTATGACCTCGGCATTTACACTCCAGGAATTGTCGCAATATTATTTGACAACATTTCATTGCGAAAATATTGTCGGTAGCTGGCAACTTCTCTCAAACGGACACGGACTCACGAAGTTGTGTTCGAAGATGATTCAACGACTATAACATGTAAGTGCAGGGTAGTGCTACAGTTCTGCGATACGAAACCGCAGGACGTTACGAAACCTGATACAACAGACTCATTATCTACGTATACATCAAGTGGAACACTACTGCACATGCGTGTTGCGAGCCAGACTGTCTACGCTGGAACCAGATACCTCATTTAAACCTCCACCATCAGCCTCGCCGAGGGGCGGAAGGAAACGCCAGTGCCAGCATCTTGTTTACATCCTCCTTCGGAACCTTGCCCGTGAAGAGCAGGTGCGCCGCATACATCTGGTCCATCTTGCGTTCCAGCACGAGCCGCGCGGTCGACTTCTGTGGCTGTCCGTCCGCGCCCACGCTGTCCGCGAACTGGGACTCGGGCAGCCGCGCATCGTAGGCGCGCCGCACCTCCTTCGCGAGCGCCCACACCCACCGCCGTGCGCGCATGCTCTGCGTGCGATGCACATGGGAAAGGTACAGCAGCCAATCGCCGTCGACGGGTGAGTCGATGGGGTGCGCCATCCGCGGGGCGTTGCTCCCGCTCTGTTCCTGCGCTTCGGCTGCAGCCGCGTGCTCGGCGTCGAGGGGCACTGCCCAGCCTAGTGCGAGCACACGCTGGCGCGCGTGCGGCTGGAAAGTCGTCAGCGCGTGGTGCCTCAAGAGACGGCAGGTGGAGAGGAGGAACACGAAGGAGTCGTTGGATAGGTAGGGCAGGAGGACGTGCAGTATGTCGATGGGCTGCTTCGTGATGATGTCCTGCGTCGAACCGTTGGCAGGCCAGGGCCCTAGTGCCGCGAAGCGCTCTAAGGTGACTGCAGAGTGAAATTTTGGGAAGCTGAAGTTGAAAGTCGCTCAGATCGTGCAAAGATGTTACGATCGAGCCACGTACGTATCTGGCCTGTTGAGCGTCCATTTGAGACCACTAGCCATGAACTTGGGCCAATCAAACCGATTTCTGCGGAGCCGATGACCCGGGATCCAGAATTGTCGTAAGTCGACTTTGTCCTTCCCGACACTCTCGTAGTTGACCTCATTGATACGCCCAGCAGTGTCTCCATCTTGAGGACGTCCCAAAACCTCCTCTATCTGTGAGAGCTTGACAAGAGTCTCCTTCGTATCATCTGTGGCGTCGAAGATGTGGCGAAGGATGGTGCAACAGGCGGTGTGAAGCATCAAGAGCTGGAGGAGCATCAGCCAGGATGCAGCATTATGGAAGTCGTACGGCGCACCGTTCCGCCTTCGGCTTCCCATTGGAGGGTGAGGACTAGCGGGACGATCATGAACGTATTACCGAACATATTGCGACCTACGAGGTAATGCAAACCAGATGTCAGTTTGTTGCGTATACGTATGGACGAGAACCTCTCACCCCGGTATTCAAATTTGGTCAAGGAACCAGGGACCAGAGTGCCGATGCCGATGGCCCAGACGAAGTACATGTACTGCTTTGCAGTAAGCGTACCCTCGGGAGGTGGATGCGGGTCCGTAGCGGTCGCGCATGGCGTGAAAGGCAGACGACATAGGCTGCACGACATGATCAAATTGAACAGAGGAGGTGTTGACGTTGAGGCCTGAGGCACGGATTGCGTGAAGGACTTGAAGCAGGAGGATAAGGCAAGGGTGCCACTAGCATTCAAGTTGAGCTTGAACCCGAACAGCACTCAGAGCAACCCGCTTTCTGAACAAAGACAAGGCTCTTCTCTGATGTCGTTGTTTCTTTTATATTACTATGGCGGCCGTGCATTGTCCTCCATCGCGACATGACTTGAGTGAAGGCATCAGCGCGTTTGGAGATGAGCTCGTGGCACAGAATGTTAAAAGACAAAAAACAATTACGCACTCATCGATCATCGCTCAGCCGCTCAGTACAAAGTCTGTCTGAAAGACGTTGCCTCGTTGACCAAAACATGTCTTGGTAGTAGTGATCTGGCACGGTGTTGGCTGATTGATTATCCAGGTGAGCCTGAATTGCGGGGAGCCCATACTCTTGAAGCCACAGTCCACACGTACTGACTAGAACACAAGAACCGCTCATGGATACATCATGAATGATAATGAATGCCGGTAATGAGATAACTAGGATGCCATTGGTCGTCTGCAATAGTGCTCCGAGGATAACGGTATTCAGAGCATCGGAGCGCCCAAGATGATCCCGAGTGATTAATCCGTCAGTTCCACAACTCCCATACAGATCCTCACCCAAACCCATAGATCAGGACATACAAGCATAACTTACACATACGCGTCCAGCATACCCGCTAGATTCAGCGACGACTTCCAAAGCTCCCGAAGCCCGATAACATGCTGGACGTTCGCCCGAGGAGCGACGACCGCGAAGGAATCGCGTTTGTCTCCTTGACAGGAGACAATTCGGTAGGGATGTTTAATCCTCCTCCACCCTAAAACGATGTAATACATCAGTGAATAGTTACCCAAGTCATGAGCGCACGATATACCTGTGCGAGCTGGTCCCAGGCGAACGATGTGGGCTGTGCGGACGGGAACAAGTTGATCTTCCGTTTCTTCTTCTTAGGAGTAGCAGCCTCGCTCTCCGCGCCATCTATGCTCGCATCGTCCTGTGGCGGCGGTTTACTCTGCGTGCCATTAGCCGCCTTCTTGGTCGCCTTGGAAGGCGGCTTGCTCGCTGTGACGCCTGATGCCCGTGCCTTGCCAGGTTTCCGGCCCATCTCGTCGATGCCATCCATTCCATCATCGCCCGCCGAGCTTGCCTTCTTCCTTCCTCGCCTCTTGGGCGCCTTCGCCTCCTCCACGTCCGACTCTTCTACAGCGTCCGCCTTCCTCTTGCCCTTTCGGTCTACCGCAGATTTCGGCTGGATAGCCTGCACTTCATCCGTCTCGCTCTCCGCCACTACTGTTGGCTTCTTCTTTGGCCGCCCTCTCGCCCGTTTCTCACTTTGCTCGTTTCCATTGGAGGCGGGCACCGGGGCCTTGGCCTTCTTGGGTGGCTCCACTTCCTCGATCTCGTCATCATCAACCTCTATAGGAGACTTTGATGACGTTGCCTTGAGCTCTTTGGATGACGCACGAGCTTTCTGACGAGGGACGGATTTTGGTTTCGACTTTGGAGGCGGGGGTTCGGCGACGGATTCTGCTTCGACTCCAGACTCTGAAGCCTGGTCTTCCTCGATGTGAGTCTGTTTTGGTGGCTTCGGCTGAGTAGTATGAAAGTAAGACAAGGCCAGAAGCAAGAAGGAACAATACACACTTTCTTGGCAGCCATTAGTGCTGTCCGGGCTGCCTGGGCCTTGGCTTCCTCCGTCTTCACTTTCTCGGCGTCTAGCTTAGCCCTGAGGTCGTGGATCTGTTTGTTTGCCTCCTCGATTTCTTTCTTTGCTGTCTCCGCGTCCGTCTCCTGTTGTTGATGGGATTCCTGCAGTTCTTTATAGGCCTCCTGCCATCGAAATATCAGCGCCAGCACCACACCGCACAGATACAACTTGCGATTTGTAGGGGATACTCACGACATACTCCTCGTTGTTCGCTTTATATTTATCCAGCTTCTTCTTGAGCTTTTCCGCAAGGCTCTCCTGCTCCTTCTTGCCCGCCTCTGCAGTCTCCACACGCGTCTCGAGCTGCTTGACCTGCACCTCGAGCTCGATGCGGCTCCGGCGTAGACCTTCCACCTCCTCGCCTTCGCGGTTCTCCAGTGTCCGCCACTTGTCCACCTGGCGCCGAAGGTCTGCGATGGTGCGTTCAGCATCGGTATGCTTCGTCTCCAGCTCGGCATGCGCGGACTTCAGTCCCTCCAAAGTCAACATCGTGCGCTCGAGCGATGTGGCAGAACTGCGAGACGTTGCGGTTAGCTCCGTGAGTTCCGTGCGCAGGCGAGCGAGCGCATCCTGCAGTGTCGCGCAAAGCGGAGTGGTCAAGCGGTATAAATACAGCATTGGACCAGTGAGTCCAAGTAGGCAACACACCTCGGCGGTCTCCTTCTCCTTCAGCGCATCAGCGAGCTCCTCCGCCTTCTCCCCAAGCTGCGCCTCCAGCTCCGCACAGCGCGCATGCAACGCCCCGGCCCTCTCGTCGAGCTGCATGCCTAGCTGTTCCCGCTGCTCCTCTCCCGCCACCCGTTCCGCCTCGAGCTCCTGCACCAGCTCCGCGACGCGTTGTTCCAGCTCCGTCTCGCGTCGCTGGAACGCCAGCAGACGGAAGTCGCGCTGCAGGCGCGCCAGGCGCTCGCTGCGCACTTCGTCGCGCACACGGAGCACGGCGGTGCGCTCCCGGTCGAGCGTGACGGCGGTGCGGAGGTGCGCGATGCGGTGCGCAGCTTGCAGCGAGTCGCAGCCGTCGCGCCATTCCGCACGTTCGGTGGCAAAGCGTGCTTGCAGCTGTGTGACGGCGTCCTGCGCACGCGTCCGCTCTTCGCCGAGCGCATGTTGGAGGCGCGAGATCGTGTGCTCGAGCGTGCGGGTCTGGGCGACGAGCTCCTCGATGTGCGCCTGGTTCTTGGCGGCCATCGCTTCGAGGGGCGCGGAAGAGGGCGTGGAGCGGATCGGTGTGGGTGCGCGGCGGGGGATTGACATGCTTGTTCAGGCGGTATGGGCGAGTGGCCGGGGCCGGCAGTATGAGGTGTCCAGCAGTTCGGGTGAAGTTGATGCAAAGATATGTACTACTGAAGAATACAGATTCGCAGCTGCAGTTGGGAATATGCGAACACCACGCAGCACAGACTAGGCATGGATTCACGGGCCGATGACAATGCGTCTTCACGGAGATCGTCCGCACTCTTCGTAACAGATCACCCACGATGAAATGTTGCACGCCTTGAAGAGTGCTAGGTTTGTTGTAGAACAATACACGAGATAAAGGTGATTCTCCAAGTTGATGGTGGGCGTTCGGAAGGCTACGTCCTGCTTGTCTGAGGCCCACAAAAAGCTGCTACAGAGAATTGCAGAGTGTATTTTGGAGCGAGATGGGTGCAGAGGATTGTGAACAGGTCGGCGGCGGAACGCGTTCAACATCACCTGACCAGCCCTTTTTGGAAGTCCGACACAGGCCACAATAAAAACTGCGGCATGAGTTGGTTCCTCACCGTTGCAACCACCATCTCGCTGGCCCGCCTTCTGTCGGCGTTCCGCAGGACATTAGGGCGGATCCTCAGCGGGTTATTGTATACGTGGTGGCTCCGAGCAAAATGGCCTACTTAATCGCTCTGACGACACTATTGATCACGTCGAATGGAGTTTCATGATTTGGCGACATTCCCCTTCGTCACTTCCTATATCATGTATATCGTATCTTGTGTTGCTCGCCATCCTTGGCTGCAATATATTTGTCTGCGATCTTCATGACTTTGCAAGAATCTGACTTGGTCCCGCTCAACGTGTGCAAATCTGGCAACTCAAGTGAAGTGCACGCTCGTGGCTAATTCTCGATGTTATGCAAGTCGCCCATTTGCAGCTAGATTAAAGGTAATTGGGGGTTGTAGACAACCGCCTAGCAGCGTACGTCGTTCTTTCTCATAGTGCCAGTCATTTTTCTCTGACTTGAATACCTAGGGCGAGTAGAGTGAAGATGTTCCTTTTCTCTCGCCATCACGCTTTCAGCACGAAGACAATCTGAATACAATTGTTGTTCGCCCGCGCCTACCTACCTCAACAACGCACAGGTCACTCAATTTTCCGTTCGGAAGACTCATCATAATGGAGCTGTTCTTCAAGGTTTGAATATCTCCAAACTTGCTGATCGTGCGGTCGAGGTCATTGGAGTCGTTCCTACACATTCCGAAGCTGAACAGTTAGTTGCCAGGAATTCTGAGGTTCAAGAAAAATAATGAAGACGTGCCTCCACTTTTGTCTTCGCCAGCGAATCCGTCCATCTCGTGATCCAAATTGATTGTAACGACACGGAAGGTTCACCGTTACTAACATTCTTCTAGCATACAGTACTCGCGAATATCGTTGCAAACGGGATTTACTGGGCCTGGTTCATGACAGCGGTCTCAGATGGACGCTCAATGGGCCAGACATGTACGTGGCTCGAAATTCGTAACATCCTTGCACAATCTCATGCGACTTTCAACTTCAGCTTCCCGAGATTTCACTCTGCAGTCACCTCACTCGGGCCCTGGCCTGTCAACGGTTCTATGCAGGACATCATCACGAAGCAGCCCATTGACATACTCACTGTGGATGTGGATGGTCGGCTGCAGAAGGCGAGGGCGCAGCAGTTTTCGTGACGTCCTACGTGTTGAGTTGCAGCACTGTAGCACTACCCCACACTCCCACATTGTAGTTATGGAATGCTCTTCAAATACAACTTCGTGGGTCCACGGCAAACTACCGACAATCTCGCAATGCCGAGGTAACATCCTGATAATTCTAGTGTACACGTCGAGGTCAAGAAATACGATCACAAAGAAAGCTTTTGAAACCTGAAAGGACTGACGATGTCCTAGTACCTAGTACAATTCAGATTACGGGATTCTGTATACCAAGAGGTCATCCATATCCTTGACTGTGAGTCTCTTCTGCTCCCCATCCGAATACGCCACATCAAAGTAGGAAACTCCGTCGTGGTCGGGCTCATATCCTTGAACAGTCAGCTCTATGATCTTGCCCGTACGATCATTTAGGTAGCGGATTTTCTGGCCAACAAGATATGGCCCGACTAAATCATCACCATCTGGGTTGCGGGGCGCTCGAGAAAAGCGTGGCCGGTACGTCGTTTTCGTCATAACACCTTCGTCTTCCAGACGCTTCATACTGTAGCTGTTTTAGCAAACGGGCGACACGCAAAACACGAACCAAACAACGTACACGATGGCATGAGCAGCTTTCATAATCTCGTGAAACAACTTGTGTGACATATGCATGAATTCCCGCTCTGAGAGGTATTGTAGGCCCGCCATTGATGCGAAGTTAGCGGTGTAAAAGCTGATCAAGGTCAGTAACGCAATGTAAGGATGAGGTGCACGCCACATACTCTTGAAGACGGATCGGTTGCCGTCGGCATAGTTCGTCACATCGCCCCAACCACTCTGCCTCTACCTTCGGGTCCCCGAGTGGAGGTATGATGAGAGGGTTTGAAGGATCAGCGCAAAACTCAGCAATGGCCTCGTTGTGGACGGGGTTCACGTCCTGCCTCCCGTTCTCGGGACCGAGAACGTATGCGTGCTTCGTAACCGTGTAGTCGTAAAGGGCGCATTTCTCCACCAAAAACTGGACGCGTTCGGGGGAGCGTTCGGGGGCGACAGGAGGTCGTTTGGGAGCGCGACGGCGTTTAGAAGGGGCCGTTTTTGCTTTCTTTGTGGACGCGTTCGATGCGTTGAGGATGGGAAGTACGAGAGCGCGTTTTGTGGGACGAGGCATCGGTGTAGTTCAGTGCAGTGTGAGGCGGCTCCGAGGATGAGCTGACACTTTATATAAGGAGAGCTGGCCACATCCACGAGGCCAACAAGCAACAACGCTTGGCCCCGGCACTCTCCGGTGCCCACTGGGTGCAGTCCTTGGTAATTCTGCTCAAATAACCATGAAATAACCATGAAAATGTTATAAATCCATTCTTGGCAATTTGCTCTGAATTGTCATGGATATACCAAGTCTGCTTATTTGGCAATTCTGTCTGAAATGCCAAGGAACAACTATATCTATGTCTTGAATGGACTTGAGAGACAATTGTAGACTTACTAAAGTCAAACTCAAAGAAGTTCTGTGACCTGTGACATGAAAACCTTGAGAATATCAAGAACTTGTTATGAACAAGCCATGATATTACCATAAATGATCTCTGAATTTTCCTAAAGGAAGCTCTGACATTGCTGAAATCACAACCAAGAAATTATCATGATTTTTGTCAATACATTATTATAGACAATGCCAAGGAATTACCATACATAGAAACTCAGAAACTACTGAGATGCAGTGTCAAAGAATTACCAAAGATTCAACCAAGGCCTTTCTGAGATATATTCTATACATTATCAAACACCTTGGCTTTGTTTCAGAAAAGCCTTGGTTGAATCTTTGGTAATTCTTTGACACTGCATCTCAGTAGTTTCTGAGTTTCTATGTATGGTAATTCCTTGGCATTGTCTATAATAATGTATTGACAAAAATCATGATAATTTCTTGGTTGTGATTTCAGCAATGTCAGAGCTTCCTTTAGGAAAATTCAGAGATCATTTATGGTAATATCATGGCTTGTTCATAACAAGTTCTTGATATTCTCAAGGTTTTCATGTCACAGGTCACAGAACTTCTTTGAGTTTGACTTTAGTAAGTCTACAATTGTCTCTCAAGTCCATTCAAGACATAGATATAGTTGTTCCTTGGCATTTCAGACAGAATTGCCAAATAAGCAGACTTGGTATATCCATGACAATTCAGAGCAAATTGCCAAGAATGGATTTATAACATTTTCATGGTTATTTCATGGTTATTTGAGCAGAATTACCAAGGACTGCACCCAGTGGCCGGTAAAAGTGCCGCACTGACTCCTTCTCGGCGTCTGTAGAGGCGCTGCCCTATATATATTGCGGCAGAATACCGCCACACGTTGACTTTCTATTCCGTTCCCACCACTCCAGGCTTTAGCGCTTCAGCATTCGCCATCGAACTAAATATGAACAATAACAACAATCCTCCTGCCCTCCTCGTCGGTGAGGCTTGTTTTGTTCTAAGTGTGGCCCGTCGTTTTCTCACATTCTGTAGTTTTCCCACCACCACACTTGTTCCTGGAACCCGTAGGAAATTGGGGAATCTCCTATGATTTAAACACGCACAAGATCGAAGACAACCTCCCGGGTGGTTGGGGCATCAAGAACAGATGTAAGTTTCCATAGCTTCAATAGATGGTCGTATGCTGGACGTGGACTGACTGTATCTTTAAAGCATCGGTCTATCGGGATGTGGTCAAATTTCTGAGAACCGCAGGCTTCCAACGGGAACAGTATTCCTCGTATGAGAACCCACATACTAGTGCTCCACAGACATGGTTGTATTGCATGGAAATGCGTGGGATTCGGCCGCCCGGCATCATGCCCACAATAACAGACAAGCTCCATATGTACTTCGTCAGTACACCGGCATTCATGCGTATGGCAGACGACTTCCAGCTGAGTGGCGCGTACTCGCCAGATCTCATCGGGCCCACCCCGGTAAACTTGATACCGCAGGGTGTTCACCGCGTCATCATGGCCGCGCCGCCCAATCCTTTGCCCATCCATGTGCGGTCCACGCCTGAGGCCAATACTGGTCACCACTGGGCCAGGTCAGTAGCTATCACTCGCGAAGATATACACATTCTGACCTTCTTTCTCTCTTCTAGACCTTGAACACTTGTTTTTCGACATGTTCACTCTACCAAGCTGATTTTCTTACATACTGTTTCTATATGGTCTCCCTTCCTAACGGTGTTGTTCCACTGTAGTCAAGTCTGTTGTACCAGATTCCGTGATGTCCTGTGTTTTTGCCCGACAGAGCCGTAGTGTTTCTCACTTGTTCCTCACATTGTAGTCTACGCGGGATACGATCTCATATGTACCTTTTGTTGAAAAAATATTCACTTACAATTTGTGCAACTTCGTGAGTCCGTTAAGGACAAGCCAGCCGCTGACAACTTCGCGATGATATGGACCGCAGGGTCAGGTTTTCTGAAAATAGAAGCATCGTGACAATTCTAGTGTACATGCCGAGAAGTGAAAACATATGAAATTTGAAAGCGCTAATAGCAGCCAACATACGTTCACGGAATTCTGTGAATCAAAATCCTCCGCAGTCCATTTGCTGAAAGTTTCTCCCTCACCCCACCGGAATACGCCACATCAAAATATGAGTTTCCGTCGTCCGTCGGCTCGTATCCTCGAACAGTCAGTTCTGCAATCTTGCCTGTCAATTCATCATTATAGCGGATCTTCTGGCCAATGAGGTGTGGCCCGACTACGTCGCCACCATTTGGGTTGGGAGGCCCACGGGACCAACGCGCCTGAGAAGGGGTTTGTGTTTCAATACCTTCATCCTCCAGCCGCTTCTTACTGCAACCAACATCAGCAAATAGGCGACATGCGAAGACGAAACATCCAGCGTACAGAATGACTTGAGAGGCATTCATGATCTTCAAATATATTTCCCGCGGCATGAACGGGAATACCAGCTCGGAAAGATACATCAGGCCAGAGAATGCCGAAAAACTGATGAGGAAAATTTAAAGCTGGATGTGAATGTTAGGTCAGCCTCGCCACGACGCAACATAGAAATGAATGCGCCACGTACTCGTGGAGGCGGATCGTGTCTCTTTGGCATTTTTCATCGCATAGTGCGAACCACATGGCCTCTGTCTCCATATCTCTATCTTTGGGGAGGCACGCAGGGTTCGAGGGATCAGCGCAGAACTCGGCGTACGCCTCGACATAGATGGGGTGCGTATCCTGTCTGTGCGTCTCGGGGCCGAGAACGTTTGCGTTCGTGGTAATTATGTAGTCGTAGTGTGCAAACCTCTCCGCCAAGAACTGGAGGCGTTCGGGGGGATATTCTGGAGAGGGTTCGGGATTGCGCTCAACAGGACGGGGACGGCGTCTGGGAGCACCAAGTTTAGGAGCGCGTTTGGAAGAAGGATATTTCACAACAGCTATCGCTGCCTTGGTGGCAGACTTGGAAGCGCGTTTTGCAGAGCGGGGCATGGCCGTAGTGAATGAGACTCAGGCTGTCGGTATAGTCACACTGTAGCGAATGGGCCACCAACCGTGACGCAACATGATCACATGCCTGTGACTCACGAGCGCAACTTGAAGCATATTGTTACTTCAAGAATATTCAAGCCACGATCGCAAGGATCCGTGGCCAGGATATATATCTTCGAAGACAAGGAACGTTCTGCTGCTCTCCCAGTATAGTACTAGCCTTGTGAGTATCCCGAGTCTGCGCAGGTTGAAGCCCACGGCGTCGTTGATCTCAAGCGATCTGCGCACCATTTCAGACCTCTTGATCATGATGCTCACGTCCCGAGCGCATGACAAGATATGCTCCCGCCTGTTCTGCAGCGTGCTTGTAAGTGCCTGTGACAATGAAAGGCGATCACCCGCTCGAGGACGACCGCGTGCAGACAAGGTCAAACTTACTCCGTCTTAGCCACGAATTGATCGACGATAGTACTCGGATGACAGCTCCGGCGATCCTCTCTAGCCATGTCCGGAAGGTGTGTCGATCGTTCTTTGCAATCTGCGGGCCTTGCTAAATGGACCGGTGACCAGATTAATGTTCGTTTGAAATCGAGTCATCCCGGGGCCCGCTCATATTCGGGCAGCAAAGGAGTTGTACGTGCTCGGGCGTTCTATGGTGTGTGATTGCGCGACGATCAGTGACCTTCTGACCCACTCATGACTCCTTTTCGTCGGATGTACGTCCGCGTCTCCTTCAGAACTAGCCCCGCGTTTGTGCTATTATCTATATGATCAGCGAGTCTCTCCAGGAGCTCTCCATTCCTGCAAGCCCCTCCCTTCGACCCTTCTGCAATGGAGTCATCAGGACGATCCACTGATCTTAGCCCTCAATTGCCAAGCGATGAGAGACCCGCTTCAATTGAGCAATCGGAAACGCAGCCCTCGCGGCGCGAAACCCCTCTCCCAAAGCTTCAGTTATTCATTCTGCTTTATCTGCAGCTGGCGGAACCCGTCACATCCACTGTCGTATATCCCTTCGTCAACCAACTTGTCCGACAAACCGGAGTTACCGGGGGCGACGATGCGAAGACAGGCTATTTTGCCGGACTCATAGTATGTATTTGTATCGTGCAGATCGATCGCACCTTACTTGACTATGCAGGAATCCTCCTTTTATGCCACCGAGGCTATTTGCGTACTGCAATGGGGCCGTGCGTCTGACCGCATTGGGCGCAAGCCTGTCTTACTCGGTGGTCTCCTCGGGCTCACTCTCTCCATGCTCGGCTTCGGCCTCTCGCGCAGATACTGGGCACTCGTCCTCAGCCGTTGTGCACAGGGAGCCCTCAATGGGAACATCGGTGTCACGAAAAGCATGATGGCGGAACTCACGGACGCCTCGAACCGCGCGCAGGGGTTCGCTTTCCTCCCTGTTGTCTGGGCGCTCGGAAGCACACTGGGGTTTGTCGTCAGCGCTATGTTCCCAAGGTTCATCGCTTACACTGCTACGCAGGCCGATTATTGGCGGCGTGCTATCTGAGCCTGTTCAGCGTTGGCCGCATTCGTTTGGCGCGTCGGAATTCTGGATGACGTATCCGTACTTTTTGCCTTGCGTAACTGCTGCATGTCTGTCAATCAGCGCATTCGTCATGGCATTAGTAGGCCTGAAAGAGGTATGTCCGCTTCTCCTGCTGTTGTTGCGGTATGTCGAATTTCTTCCAGACATTACCGTGGTCGATGCGCCAACGGAAAGCCACTGCACCTACTCTTGTCGACCCAGAGGTCGTTAATATCCCAGAGACTCAGAAGGACAAGAAACCTCTTTGTGGCGACACTGAATTCCCGGGCCATCCTCGTAACATTGATCCGGACCAGACACAGGACAATCACACCGATATGTACGAGATCACAGAAATACCCCTCAGGCCGCTCGCCACAACCATCACAGAACAGCGCGCCGCATCCTCAGATATCCCGTCCCAACCTGCCCCTGGGCCCACCACCATCCGCTCGATCCTCATCCCGCGTGTCCTCTTCCCCATCCTCAACTACGCCTTCCTCGCATACACCGACCAGTCCTTCGTCGCGCTCCTCCCGCTCATGTACTCCTCCCCAATATCGCAGGGCGGGCTCGGCCTCAGCACCTTCGCGATCGGCATCGTGCAGGGCACGACGGGCGTGCTGGGCGGCGCGGTGCAGATCCTCGCCTTCGCGCGCATGCACCGCGCGTGCGGCACGCGCCGGCTCTACTGCCTCTCCTACGCCGCGTTCCTCGTCGCAGTGTGCATGTTCCCGCTCGCCGCGCACCTCGCGCGCGCGCGCGGCGGCGTGGACGCGGTGGTGTGGGCGGTGGTCGCCGTGCAGAACGCGGCGTACGGCGCGACGTTCATGACGTGGGGTGCGTCTGGATCTGCGCCGCTGTGCCGCGTCTGGCTGACCGTGCGCAGGGTGCATCTTCATGTACATCAGCGACGCGGCGCCGAGCCGGACGGCGCTGGGGCTGACGAACGGGATCGCGCAGACGACGGCGTCGACGGTGCGCGCGCTCGCGCCTGCGACGGCGTCGTCGCTCTTCTCGGTGTCGGTGCAGAGGCGCATTGCAGGCGACACCCTCGTGTATTGGCTGCTGTGCGCAGTCACCGCAGGCGGAATGGTCGCCTCGGCGTGGCTTCCGCGCGAATTGCTCGACTGAGGGGGACGAAATGCCGAGACCTCACAGCACCTTCAAGTCTGCTCCCGTTGTTCACGCCTCAGCATCACCAATGCCATGCCCAAGAGTCGGCTTCCCAATGGGATGGCCGAATGCAATAAAGGAGCCAGCCTGCACGGCGCCGTCGGGCTACTCCGCCCTGGCGTAGTACGAGAGGAGACACTATACATGCGAAGGATGGGACGACTGCACGAGTCAAAATGCTTTGTACATACACATACCAATGAAATCTATCGTGATCCGTCCGTCCGACCAAAACGTAACTCCAGTAGGTCCCGAATAACGAAGCGAAAAACATCACCGCGAGCCCATCGCCAGCCGGCTCGTCATCCGCGCGACAAACGTGCGCACGCCGTGCCCCCCGCGCGCCCCGCCTTCCCCCACAGACACGTCATACGCGCCCATCGAGGAGTACGGTCTCCGTGCGGGGTGCGGTTGCGTAGGCTCCGCCTCGGCCTCTACAATGGAGTAGAGCGAAGATGAGGACGCAGGCTGCTGCGAGCCGCGTCGCGGGAAATGTAGGCTTGCGCGGAGAACACGGGGGAGCGGCAACTTCGCGCGTGGGTGAGGAGTAGAGTGCGTGCGGAGGTGTGCAGTGGGGTTGGCTGGGGGGTGTTCGGGAGCCATAGGGGAAAATGAAGGCTCAGGGGATGGCGGAGGGGTGGGTTCATCTGGAATACTGTGCACGCTGTGTAGGCTGTGCAGCGACGGTGGCCGGCGGAGATGGATAGTCCGAAGTGAAACGTCGACGGTGTCTGTGCCCATCCCGTTCAGAAGGTCAAGAGCGTACGCTGGGAGAGACACGTCCTTCAACTCGGCGGCGAGCTCAGCTCTGGTGCGGGGCGGCGAGGAGGCGTAGATGCTGGCGAAGCCTTCGTTGGATGACGATGACGGGGCGTCACTGGATGACCTGCTGCTATCTGACATGGCACGAGCAGTGGCGACAGGAAAAGGTTCGACAGGAATGGCTCTGGCAGATGGAGGTGGGAGTGAATCCGAACGAACGGAAGGACTGGGCGAAGCTGAAAACGACGGCTCTGGAGTGCCAGGTAGACTCACTGCAGGGACAGAGCCGACATACAGCGGTGGCAACTTGAGTCGTGCAGAAACAGGGGTTAGCGCGGAGGTACGCAAACGCATGGAGCGCACATGGCTGATCGTATTGCGCCGATACACCGTGGAAGAAAGTGTGCGCGGCTGCGGGAAGTCCATACGCGTGGGAGACCGTTCAAAGAAGCGAGCGAGATTTGCCTTGCGGCACGTCTGAATGAGCGCGGCCGGTCGATTGGCCGCCGTGACAGGGTCGGCGGCATGCTCCATCCCTGAGACTTTCGACAGCACGGTATGCAACAGCTTTGACTGTTGATCCCGCGCTGCTCCACGATGTGTCTCCATCCAGCACTCATGCTGCATGGAGCGGTAGTCGGTAGGCTCGAGGACGGGCCTGTCGGCGAGACGCTCACGAAGCTGTGCGACACGCTCCTGTGCATCACGTGCCTGCGCGCTGAGAAGGTCGGTCGCGCGTTGTAGAGCGCGGATCTTCAGGTCCTGCGGAGACGCCTCTGATGAGCAGAGCTGGAACTTGGCTTCTAGCTCCCGCTGGGCGGTGAGATATCGCAGCTGCCTGCGTGCGTTCAGGTTCACTATGGTCACCGCCGTAGCAACGCACACATCATTTGTGGGAGGCCCGAGGAGATTCGGCACTGTCGTGGGATTGGGGTAGCCAAAAGTATTGCTTGTGTCGGGCGTGCTATGCTGGCTGTCAGGGTCATCCTGTGTAAGCTGAAAGGGTCTACTTACGTGGAACGCTGAAAGGAGATACGATGGCTGGTTTTGCTCGGCTTATTCGTGCGGTTCTTCGGCAGCGACTGGTGTGAGGATCAACGCGGTGACATGAACAAATGCAACATACCGCCAAGGGAGCTGGCGACACGGTGTCGTCGCCCTCTGTCATGATGCACAACGTCTTGCTTTTTACACGTCTAAGGGTGAGTCCAGCAGGCGGCCCCGCCGGGATCACGGGGTCCGGGATCACAGGGTCGACATCTGCATCGTCGTCGTAAGAGAAAGTCTGAAGGATTTTCTGTCCAAGCATGTGGTGCAGCGGAGGGCGAGGTACGAGAACAAGTTGTGGTCGAGGTGATAGCCAGCCTCCGGGAGAAGAGACAGAGATGTTGGTCAAGGAGAGAATATGGTCGACAAAGAGGACAGGGACCAGATGAGGTGCATGTCAACATGCAATGCAGTGTGAAGCCGCGAGTGAATGGGTTGACAGAACAGAGCACGGACTTTGCAGCCTCGATACAAGCGAAATCGCACAGTCCAGATTCCACAAATGCACCCCACCGGCATTCTCCGAGTCCGACCCAGCGGCGACGGGGATCTAGAACTGTTCCTCGTCGCCGTGGCTGACGGTGTCCCCTGTTAGTACTCACCATCATGCGCAACACAATCGTACGGTTGGCCGAGTCCGTCAGCAAGAGGCCTCTGACCCTTCGCGAAACAAGTGCTACGCTGCTACCTCCTCTACCGTATATATGTTCACGCCTTTCCCTGTATGTGCAATTCTAACACAGCCTGTAGGCTGTTCAGGAGAATCCTCCGCACTCACCGCTCCCTACCGCCTGAGATGCGGTCACTCGGAGACAACTACATCAAAGCAGGTTCGTCCTACGCGTCTCATGCCTCCCACCGTCCATTTAACTTAGTGTCAGAATTTCGGAGACACAAGGACATAACTAACAAAGTGCACATCATCGGATTCTTGTCACAATGGAAAGTGTATTTGGATGAGCTGCCGACCGGCCCTGAAGCACAATCCTTCAAGGGCAAGAGACTGGACCCAATGCTAGTGGAGAAGGTACGGTTGTGCCGTGATGAACCTGCGGTGAATTGGTTAGTGACATCAACTGCGTTGCAGATGTCCTCGGAGCAGCTAGGGCAGCTGTACGAGCTCATGCATGCCACCAAGGACGTATGGAAAACCAGCGAGGAGCTAACGAATGAGCATACGACCTCTCCATTATGATCCTTGTCTGTCCGTCTTCTTTCGCACCATGTCGTATTGTGTCGTTCATTCGAGTGAGCCCGACTGTCCCCGATCGGGTTTCATTCCACAACCACCTGATCCTCGTGTTCGCAATAGATCCTCATCTTCTCAACCCCTTCAGCGCTAGCGCCTACTGCACTCTCATTCTACCCGTTGCATCCCTCCCGCACTCCTCCTCGAGCACAATGATCGTATGATCCCGGGCACCAGAGTCATCGATCTCCCGCTGACTGTTTTCGTCTGTCCCTCGCTGACCGCGCGCCTCCGGCTCAATTACTATGTCACGTGGTGGAGTATATGTAGATAAGCGCCTATAGAAGACCCGTTATATACCTTGCCCCATTCTCCAGTTCTCAGCACCGGACCCCGTCTGACTTTCTTCGAAACCTCCCATATTTGTTGCCATGTCTCTTGTGAGTGCATCTCATTCTGACGTGATACCATCTGAACGGCGTGCGATCGTTCTGCAACACAGAAAGTGAACGCCGACAGCGATCCGTACGCGAACCTTCCTCCGATCTGCACTGCGCTGTTCGAGGCAAAGGCGAAGAAAGGTGCATATATGCGTCTTGATATGAGCTATACTCTAATTTAATGTGATGTGCGTTCCGCCAGCTTTGACGTTCGACGCGATCGCCAAAGCTATCGGGCGGGACGAGGTGTGGGTCGCAGCTGCTTTCTATGGGCAGGTAAGTCTCATATGCCTAGGCATCGTTCAACTTGGGGCATCACGTCATTCTCATCCTTGCCATACGTTCCACAGGCGAAGCTCTCGCCAGAGGAACTCACCGCGCTGTCCCAGGCGCTCGAGATCCCCCACGGTAGCCTGCAGGCTGAGCTCGGGGAGAATTGGTGGCCGCGCCGCGGACTCGGTCCCATGCCCCCCACCGATCCCGTCTTGTACCGGCTGTACGAGGTGCGTCGAATGACGCCTGGTGCAGCGAGATGTTATAACTGTTCTCGCGCGCGCAGGGTGTCCTCGTCTATGGCAATGCTATCAAGGTGAGTGTGACCGTATCAACACGCTACTCTAGAGTTCTCACATCCTTTGGCGTCCTCAGGCTATCATCCATGAGAAGGTGTGTTGATACCCATGACGCGAGTCTGGAGGCTCACGACGCGCGTCCAGTTTGGGGATGGCATCATGTCCATGATCGACTGCAAGGTCAACATCGAGCGCAAGCCCGACCCGAAGGGCGACCGCGTCCTTCTCACGTTCGAGTACGTCATGTGCTCTCTTCTGCCCTGCAATCCCACTGACCCTCTCCGTCCGTGCGTAGTGGGAAGTTCCTCCCGTACCTGAAGTGGTGAGAACCGGGCCGCCCACATGCATAGTAACAACGTTTGTACGATTAGGCAGTGAATGAATTGTAGCCTCGGCTCTCCACGCCACCCCCTATATGCGCGCGGTACCAGCACGTGTGCCAAAGTCGAGCCGTGCATTCATATCCAACACGGACCGTACAACAAGTAACCTACACCATCGACAATTGCATGTTACAAGCGGAAAAACACCGGCGCATCGTATGTACGCATGCCCGTTCACACGACTTCGATCGGGAAACCCATTGCGCGCAGTCCTACCGGGTTCTTGATGTCGTCGACCCTTCCCACGCCTGCATACTCCGCCTCGCCGTTGGCAGGAGGGAAGTCCGGAGGCGGCACGCCCTTGAGGAAACTCTCGCGCTGGCGCGCGACGTATGCGGCGTTCTGCGGTGTGAAGGGCACCGCGGGGATGTACAGCACTGGCGACGGGAAAACAATCAGCATGTCAACAGTGAAGACGGAGGGTCACAGCTCACCGGCGGAGTCGTCATTGCCGACATGCTTCTTCTCGACGGAGTGCACGACGTCCTGTGGACGTCGCGTGGCGTCAGTCGTGCACTCGCACATGGATGGCAGGGGGAAGACGGACGCAGTGCCAGAAGACCATGTCGCCAGGGTCGACCTTGGGAACGGAGACCATGGTCTCGTCGAGCTTGAGGTGCGGGTGCGTCTTCGGGTTCGGGAACGGGCCGCGGAAGCCAGTGCCCGTCGAGTAGATACCGGGGAAGTCATAGGAGGTGATGTCTGCGGACATGCATCAAACTGCGTGACACCGTGATGCGAGCGGCGGGCAGACTGACCGTACACCCAGCTCTTGGCGTCGTAGACATCTTCGGCGCCCTCCTTGAGGACAAAGAAGGGCCGGAGAATGGTGTATGCGTTCGACAGGTGCACGTCCGGGAAGACCTGGAGAGTGCCTTGGTCCGGACCAGTCCCGCTGCTCAATAGGTGAGTGCCGTCTGAATAGGAATCGCAATTATCGACGCGCACCTCACGGCGAGCCAACCCTGGAATGTTCTGAAGATGGTCGCCTGCGTTGATCGTGTCAAAATGTGGCAATACTCTATGATCTGCCAAACTCACCTGGCCCACACGGCCGTACATCGAGCTCCGTGCGTTGATGCGGTTCTCAAGATCATAGGGGTCGTGTTGGCGCCAGTTGCCGCTGAGGATGTCTGCGAAGCATTTGCGGAACGTGGGGTCCTCCCACCTCTCAATTCCACCACCTACAACCATGAATGTTAGCGACGCATATATTCGACATGCGACACGAGCATACCATCGACATGCGGAGGGTGCGCATCCCACTGCACACCCGGGTGGCGCATGCGGAAGCGGTCGGCATAGGTAAGCGGGGTCGACAAGTCCACATTCTCGATCGTGTCGCCCGACCGGACGTGGTACATGTTGTTCAGAAAGCTCGTGGTGGCAAGCACGTTCGCGTGCGAGCGAGCGCTGACTTGCGACTTCGTCCAGCTGCAATGCGCAATCGGTCAATGATCAAGACCTGCACAACCAACAGGCACCAGAAAGAGACGTACTAGAGCTCAAAGAACTGTTTGTCATCAGCCGGCCAGCCTGAGGGGCAGAAGTGGGATGAACACGACGAGCGAAGGGGACCGATAGGCTCCGGCGCACCATTGACAGGGTTGGTTTTGACGTACTCCTGCAGCCACCGCCTCCACGAGACAGCTTCTGCATCGTCGACAACGTTCTTGATAACAACGCTGCCCTTTTGGCGAATCTCTTCCATGCGCTCCTTGCTCAGCTTGCCGAGCTCAGAGAACTGGACTTCAGGGACATACTATCGCCCGCAGTCAATAATCAGATTACGTCTGGCAGCATAGGGCAAGGCACAAACTTGAGTCCCCTGGCTTGCGATATCCGCCGTCACGGTCTCGAGCTCGGTGAGAAGCTCATTCCATGCCTTCGTGACGCGTTCCTGGAAGTCGGGGTACGTCGCTGCGATCTCTTTCTTGATCTCGACAAAGCGAGGGGGGCACGGTCCAAGCTCAAGCCGCGACATACTGAGTGTGGAGTAAAGATCAGTGTTCAGCTGTACCACAAGTAACGCAACACGCTGTCTTTATATCGTGCACACAGAGTCATCATATCGGATGATACGAGGACCGCACGCCAAACATCGTGTGATCACAAGGTATGGCAGGAGGACAGTGAATGCGGAAGCTAGAATCTCGTATGGTAGTTGGGAAAACCCTCATCAGGTATGAGCAAACGAGTAATGAGTCTTGTTGCTATCAAGAGCAGCGGGAAAACATCGGCAGAACTCAAAGGGTGCGCTACGTAGTTAGTGCGAGGATCACGGTCATTGGTTCGACATGACGCGAGAACACTCACCGTTGGGTCCCATGGGGCCCCCACACCTTCGCAACGTGCAGAGTCTCGACTTACATGCACCGCCATTTCGGAAGCAAATTCGATTATAGCATACGGATATGCAGACAGGGGAACACGGGTGTCGCAGGCAGCAGACGAGGCATCATAACAAATTAGTACGATAACGACGAGCAAGGAAAGAGCCGTTGGACGGCCGCATGAGATATACAAACTGTGAGAGATTGTGCCATCAGGGTGCCTCGGCGTCCTCATCCGCAGGGTCGAGGTCCTCTGGTTCATACTGCGGCTCATCCTCGTATTCCTCGTTATCTTCCGCTTCAAGGGTAGCTTCTTGATACTGATCAGGGAGATTCAACGGCAAATGGTGAACGGAGGTCCGCAATGACTAGAATGCAGGAAGGCATACCTGTTGATACTCGGCACTGCGTACGAGTCAGCATGGCAGCTGAAGAGTAATGCAGGACATCAGACTCACATTAAATCATGCGCATTGCTTTCTGCTTCTGAAACTCCATGAGTCCATGCCCTCGCCTGTGTACCAGTGCAAGAACGCGCCGCGCTTATACATAGCAGCGAACTGTGGCAAAAAAAGTCACCCTCGCGTCGTAACACAGGTCAGCGCATACGCACCTGCGTGAGCGTGCGTTTGAAGAGTTCCTGGATAGATGTGAGTTGCCAGACATGTCGCAGACTGTACGAGGGGACGCTATGTTATAATACTCGCTGCTTAGCGGAAAGGGAAGTACCTGGTCTGCCGACTGGAGGCACAGAGCACAGGGATACCGAAACATTATCCGGAATCCATCTGGAGCACATCAGTTCCGCGAGTAGTAGAACAGTATACATTCACTTACTCGACGAACATGTTCGAATTCTTCTTCTGCAACTCGCGGACCGCATACTAGAAGTACTGTGTCGGCGAGTTCTCACTCATCAAACGAGTGTACTCACCTCTGCCTGAAAAAAATATAATCGAATCAGCGGGCAAAGGACAAATGACGTACCTCCCGGGACGCGATCTTTCCGCGGAAAATTGTCGCTGCTGTCAAATAACGGCTACCGCATCATCATCAGCGATTAGCGTGTGCAACAGGGGAACCGACCGACCCAAATCTGGGATCGCAGGCAACGAGGAGATTTTTCCGGTCGAACATTCTACATGAGGTTTGAGACGGTATCAGTCTGGGGCATGGCGAACTAAAACTAAAGCAGTTGAATCGACTCACGCTGATGTCAGTCCGAAGCATTCAGGCGGATGAAGGCGCGTGCATTTGGATCGTAGAAGGGGGCATAACTCGGTATCAGGAAATGCAGCTGCATCAAAGGTCACGATAAGTGGGATCCGCTGCAGGACATGAAAAGGCACTCACACGGGGGAACGGGACGAGATTCAGTCCGAGCTTTCGCAGGTCACTGCATGGCAAGGTAAGCGTTTTAGGTAGTAGACAGAGAGCTCGCATACCCGTTGAGTTGGCCGGGGAACCGCAAGCTCGTGCTGATACCACACATTACTTGAGAGACCAACTACAGGGCGATTAGCTCGACGTTGAACATATCCCTAATACCAACGCACAGCATTCAGGTTAGTGAAGTCGGGGTGTTTCACTTTAAGTGTTCGCACAGTGATGTCATACCTAGGAGGAGTGAGTGCACAAACAGATGCGTGACGGGTCGTGCTCACAGAGCTTCATTGTCGATGCACATCGTCAGGTCGCTATTCTCAACAAGTTGGTGGATAGCGAGAAGCGTATTGTACGGCTGTACGACCATATAAGCAAAATTCTAGACAAACATGAAGGCACTCACCTCCACAACAGTGTCCGAGACCTTGGAACACCCAGGTCAGCATGTTTGGATCAATAAGAGATGTTGCCACAAACCTTCGGAGACGGAAGAATCGAGTATGTGCACAGAATCCTGTCAGGGTATTCCTATAATATTCGTATCAGGGGGCAGGTTGAGCGGATGACTGTGAACACAACTTCTCGGAATTTCGACAGCAGCAGGGAGCCTAAACCGGAACCGGTGCCTCCACCCAGGGAGTGAATCAGTTGGAAACCTTGCAGTGCATCGCATGCCTCCGCTTGCTTGCGAACAATATCCTGTCATATTCGTGAGTGGAATGAGTGAGGGTTCAGCAGTGTGTATGGCTACTTACCAGGATAGAATCCGCGAGCTCGGCACCTGATATAAAATGCGTCACAAACACACCGTTGAAGGACAACACATGATGTACCTTCGGTGTAGACTAACGCTGCATGTCAGTTCAGTTCATGTGTAATCAACGCTCACACTCACATCCTTTGGCCCAGTTGTTGCCGGCACCGGTACTGCCGGTTACGAACGTATCGGGTCGAAAGAGCCCACCTATCTGGCTCGACCGGATCTACGTAATAATTGAGGTGAGCATGGCTGACAGCTACTCGATTGCTCAAAATGCCTTACGCGGTCGCAAACACCCTCCTCGAGGTCGATCTGAACACTGCGCGGGACGTACTTCTTGGGACTCCCGGCAATGTCTATCTCTGTGAAGTAAACACCGACCTGACAGCAAGACGTCACTACGTTGATCACTCAACGTTAGCTTTTTTCGGAGGTCCACATACCCTCGCCAGCTCCAAGGGATCCTTCCCCTGGTAAATCTACGATGGCATCAGCATGCGGTCACGGTTCCTGGCACCATCGGACGCACCCCGGACTCATCAAGGCCGTGCTCTGCGAGCAGCATCCTCCAGAAGCTCTCCCCGACCTGGTTTCCGGCCTGCAACGACGCGAGTCAATACGATCGTCCAACTCTGCACGACTCATCTGGTTGACGAACCTGGCCGGTCTGCGGTCGCGCGAGTGAGCTGGGTTGCTGTGGGAGACAACATAGCTGGACACACCTGAATGTTGACGATCTCGCGTGACATTATGAGGTTGGGGTAGGATAATGTCGGAGCACACAACGGGGTACGGTGTCAAGCTCGACACGTCCGAAGCCCATCCCCACGCGCGATGTCATACTCCCGGCATCGTCCGGGTCCGTCGATCGACTCTTACCGACTCGCAGCCTCATTGTCCAGCCACGCCCAGGCCGACTCTGAGTGACTCTCTGCGGCGCCGAGGACACGCGACCCATACTGATTCAGAAACAAGTGCTAACATCAGCGCCGCAGTTTGATCATGAAAACTATGCATTGCGAGGTATACGACAAATTTCTTCCTAGAAGAAACACGATCCACGTTCCATGCCTAAACCAGGCCATACAACACACAGTAACAGAACGAGTGGCAGGGAAGCCAAGTCGACCAGTCAACTCTCACTATAGTACCATATGCTAGAGACATCATACAGCGCGCTCAGAGTCTAGCAGCTAGCGGCGGGAAAAGCTCCGACGCCCCGACTGCCGCCTGCTGTTTGTGCACAAACGGGGGTCAGACTTGCAAAAACGATGAAGACCGCAATGCACATACCGCGTGGAGCCGGAGGGGTCCGCCAGCGGGGCAGACGAGCTGGCTGCGACAGCAGCAGAGAGCGCAGATTTTCCGGTAGGGGCCGCACCATCGGTGGAGGCGGACGACGACAGTGGTGTATGGCGATGATCGTCGGAGCACGACTCGGAAGCGGCAGCAGCATTCGTTACAGACACCGCAGATGACGCCGGGACTGTGTCCGTCACCGTCACCACCTGGGTGCTCACGACGGTCACTGTAGAAACCGAAACAGGGTTCGCTATGGGAGATGGCACTGCAGAGGGCGATGCCGATTTCGCAGAGCTGGATGGCCCAGGAGACGGAACTGCGGGAGAGGAGGCAGGCACCGACGATGCAGGTGCAGAGGCGAAAGATGTCGCGGAGGCAATGGCAGCATTTCCTCCACCATTTGGCGTCGGGACGACAGTTGAGCTCGGGTTCGGTGCGGGAATGCCATTCGGGTACGAGTCCTGGAAGATGTCGTTCTGCGCACCATCCTTGAAGTTGTACAGGTCATTATAGAACGGTGGTGCGTGTGGGCCCTCGAACATCTGTAATAATAACCTTGATATCGACTCAAACCCAGAGAAAAACGCGGCCTACGTTGTTTCTTTCCGCCTGGAGCCAGTAGAGCGGTGTCTTCGCGCCGTACGTGCAGTTTCCTGGACTCGCGGTCGGCTTTCCGTTGAGAGGATCGGCGCCGCAACGGCGCGGTACCTGGGACTTCGCAACGGCAACGTTCGACGTGCTCCAGTAACATTACACTTGAAGCCGTTCATGTAGTCTGCAACGGTAAAAGTCAGTATGCAAGATTCTGGAAGACAATAACTGAAGCTTACTCTGTTCACTGCCGGCGTCGGGCTACAAGTGGTATTGGTAAGACATCTCACCAAGCAGTGCACTCCACATACCGAATGGATCCAGAAGAAGGCCAAGTGCATCCGCCAGCAGGGCAAGCCGGCATCTTGGCCGGGACTGGGAAATTGGTCTCCCGCGTCCAGACACACGTCTGGTTGACGCTAAACACCGTGAAGTCCTCCGGCTGCACCTGCGTCACATCCGACTTGTACGCGATCGCCAGCGCGCAGCCTTTGACGTCGCTAAGACCCGTGGTGTGGAACTGCGTGACGGGTGACCCAGGGCAGACGCCGTCGGTGGTCGGCTTCTTCGCGCCAAGCTCGTATAGGCCTTGTCGCACGCAATTTCCGCGGTCGCCGGTTTCCCTGCGGGAAGCTCGAAGAAGGCGCCGGGGCTCGGGGGGTAGTTGAGATGTCCGTGGAACCACCACTTCTCGAAGGTATACTGCATCAGGGGCGTGACAGGGCGATTGTCGTAGGGGAACGTCTTCGCGTGACATTGAAACCCCACATGCTTGGATGCCAAATAGCTGCAAAAATCAGAACAAGCGGCTACGCGAATAATGCAGGACTCACCGACATGGCCAGCAGTTAAGGGCAGAAACGCCGCGAGGGCAAGAACTAGAATATAAATCATCAAGTTGTCAACTCGAGATATAATGTGCTGTGTTTTGGTAGATGCTGGAGCCGCAATCTGAAGGAATGAAGAATAGCGAGCACCAGTCTCTCCTCGCTGACGAGCCTGGGTCGAAACGAGCGTAAGTGTGAAGTTTGATGAGGCACTGCGACCCAACAGTGGAGATTTATAGGTACGCCAATTCCAAGAGACCATGCAGCCATATGGTCGAGCCATGGTTCTCGACGCTGTTGTCTTGTGTTCAAGTTGACGGCTATCCGCACCAACGGCACCAATATAGTAAGTAGTCATGAAAGACGATGTGTTAGAGAACTCTGCTCTTCTTCATGAGATCGTTGCGCACCGCCCGCCGATCGTCAATCACAGCCCCTGCAAATCTGGCGTGCAGCACTTCTTATCCACACGGTACCCGACAACCGACCGACCGAGATCCGCACTACGCGGCATAAGTAATGCAGTATGTAGGTCAAGTGATATCACAACGAATGTTGACAGAAACCCACACCTATTCCATACATACCACCGCCCGCCCTGAGAAGGAACTCGTGACGGTCGGACATGATATACATTGTAGCATAAATGCGCGGTATGTCAGTTTGCGCGCGTCTTGTCTGCGTCACTTGGCACTTGCTTTGCGAGGAGGCCTTCCACTTTCGGTGATCGCGCAGCTCTCCATGTGTATTCGTGGTGTTGGACCTGGCTGTCATAGTGACGGTCAGAACCGGCGGAGGTCCCAGGTACTTAATAGAAGCGAGAATGACAAACTGGTGGGGAGACAAGATGGTGCCATGGCATGATGGCCCACATGCGCGTTCTTCCGGCTGGTAGAAAGGCTCGTAGCGACTGCTTCTGTAGGCAAGGACGCGTCGTATACGACACATAGCTCAGTTGCGGCGTGTCGTCAAGTGAAGGTGCTCCGCATCGTCCTCGCGGTCAGTAGGCTCGTATGTTTTACTCGTCCGGCCGTGGAACGCGCATCATCCGACTCCGCTATCTCAGTGCCGAGAGTGACGGAACATTTTAGCTGATCGCGATTGGATCGCGATGATGGAATTCTGGCGAGGCTGCTCGCGGTTGCAACGGGGTTTGAAACAGGCTCGATCGGGAATTGATCCGAGGTGAAAACATATCTATGGACAATGAGATGGGAGGATTGGTGTTTGTCTGCGAGCTCAAAAATCGCAAAGGGTCTCGGAGAAGAGGAAAATGACGCTGTGCGCACCAGCGGAGAAGGAGAAGAACAAAGAAGAGACGAATATGCCTGATATCCCACCAGCCGGCAGAGAACAGGTTAGGACGCGGGAAAACATCCGAATGAAGCGGTCGCCGCAGTGTGGCATGGACAAAAAAGAGGAAGATTTCCACGCATGAAGTTCCGTTTGATATTTTTTAGGTTTCGTATGACGTCCTGGGATAAATCTCGAAGTCTCACTCATGGATCAGGAAGGGATGCGAATTTATTTCCGTTGCCATCCGTGCACCTGGACGGGTCAAGCAATACAGATACTAGAAAATACAACATGAAGCGTAAGAGGAATGGGAGGGTATAGATGCGTGTTTTTCTCAGACACTACCACACACGCCAGAGGCGGCTTCGAACGGTCAGATGCTTGTCTCCACGCAGACCGCCGTCGACCGACCGCGAGCCTGCCGCCACGACGGGCTCGCGTTCCTGGAGCTCGTCCGGGAGCAACCGGCGGCGATGACTCCGACGCCTGGACCGCCCGCTGAAGAAATTAAGGTCAAACCAGCGAAAATGAGAAGTGCGATCTAGGACATACCAAGTAGCATTACTTGCATCGGACGTGCTGCTGGGGCCGGCAACCACCAAGGCGGCATTTCCAGTTCCTGTCACAGCAGCTGAGGCAGACGGCGATGCTATGGGTGTAACTGAAGGGTTGTTGAGGGGAATAGTGGTAGCCGCGGGAGGATTTGCTGTGCCGGATGAGACATCCGTGGATGCGGACGAGCCGGATGAGTTGGCTGACGATGATGCTACAGGAATAGAAGATGGTGGCGAAGCGCTAGGGACACCTGGGGCGGAAGTGGGTAAAGGTGAATCTACAGTGCTCGATACAGAGCCTGCAGATGAAGTGGGGATTGTGTCCGTCACCGTTACCACCAGGGTGCTTACGACGGTCACTGTGGAAAGTGAGACTGAGGGCGTCGCCGAGGAAGATGGCGGCGAAGACGGCGATGCCGAAATTGCAGCACTGCTGTTACCTGCGGGGCTGGAAGGCCCAGAAGACGCAGATACAGAAGACGAAGAGGACGCGGGTGCAGACGACGCAGGTGCAGATGGAGCGGAAGACGCAGGCGTGGGGGCGGCTTGGTTCCCACCACCAAGGTTAGGTGTGGGTACCGTTGTAGAATTTGGGCTTGGAGCAGGAATGCCGTTCGGATACGAATCCTGGAAGATATCGTCCTGTGGACCGTCCTTGAAGTTGTACAGGTCCGTGTAGAATGGTGGCGAGTACGTGCCCTCGAACATCTGCGACAGCAAGATCAACATCGGCCGGAAAGCAAGAGACAGAACTGCGTACGTTATTTTGCTCTGCCTGGAACCAGTAGAAGGGATTCTTAGCACCGTACGTGCAGTTTCCGGGACTCGCGTTTGGCTTTCCGTTCGCGGGATCAGCGCCGCAACGGCGAGGCACCTGGGGCTCCGCAAGAGCAACGTTCGACGTAGCTCCAGTAACATTGCACTTGAAGCCATTCATGTAGTCTGGATGATAACAATGCGTGAGTATGCGCGAAGGTCCCAGATGAAGACTGCATATTACTTTGTTCACCGCCACTATCAGGCTGAGAATAACAGTAAGTAAGATGTCACCAAGAAATGCAGACGACATACCGAATGGATCCAAAAGAAGGCGCAGATACATCCGCCAGAAGGGCAAGGCGGCATCTTGGCCGGAACTTGGAAGTCCGTGAACCGCGTCCATACACACGTCTGGTTGACACTGAATACAGTGAAATCCGCCGGCTGCACCTGCGTCACATCGTCCTTGTAAGCAATAGCGAGCGCACAGCCCTTAAGATCGTCGAAACCCGTGGTATGGAATTCGGCAATGGGCGACCCGGGGCAGACGTTGTCGCCGCTCTGGATGTTTCCTCCCGGATCGGACGCGAAGTAGCTTGTGGCGCCCTTGTCGCACGCGAGTTCTGAAGTCGCCGGTTTGCCTGCAGGAAGCTCGAAAAAGTCACCGGGATTCGGAGGATGATCGAGGTGTCCATGGAACCACCACTGGTTGAAGGTATAGTCTACCAATGGAGCGACAGGACGATTGTCGTAGGGAAAGGTCTGCGCAGTGACATTAAAGCCCCACATGCTGGGATGAAAAAATGCTGCGATACAATGAGAAGGAGGACGTATCCGAAACGACGTGGAACGCACCACATGACCAGCCGTCAAGGGAAGTATCGCTGCGACCGCAAGCAAGTTGAGTAGAACCGGAATCATGGCAATGTCAGTCCGATGGTGCACGATGGATATAGCGCCCGCAGTCTAAAAGAATGGAAGAGAGCGAGTACCAGTCTCGAGTCGGTGATAAGCCCCAGGCCAGAAAGGAGTGTAAGTGAGGATGCCACAAAGGCTGGAGACATGACCACCATGCACATCAGATTTTATAGTATGCATGTCCGACGTACGATGAATGGGCATCCGGCCATTCGGGTCGAGTCCATTGTTCTCGGCACCAGCCGAGACCGGGTAACCAAGTGCATTACAAAAACTTCCGGTTAATTAAGAACAATATCGTCACCGGACCGCCCATCGTAGCGAGGGGATTTTGAGGTATACACTTACTGACTGTTGAGACAACACGGTGAGATAACAACGCCTGATGGCTCCTGATAGTACGAGTATACAGCAGCGTCGAGAACCGCAACGCCTCGAAATTCGTTGTTGATGTCTATTTGTACACGTTTCATGGCCAATCCGGTAAGTGCCTATGAACGATGAGCGCTGTTCGTAACTTCGTCAAACCTGGTTCGTCAATCACAAACCTTGCAAAAAATAACCCTCATCACTCTGGCGTACTCCTCACTTCGCATGATACCTCTGTGCAGGCAACATGAATACACCGACCGCCAACCAAGGTCCGGACTAGTCGGTCAAGTCCGCAATCAGCCTGCGGATGTGCAACATCCGTTCCGCAGCGCCGCCCGCCCGATATCTACTTTTCGGCAAGACATAAGACTTTGGGAGTCAACTTGGTATACAGGAGGAATTAAGAAGTGCGGTTCCTTGCTGAGATATTATCCATTCATTCGCTCATGCTCATTGCCCTTATCATCTGTAGCGAAGGTCATTACCATGTTTTGTGCACTTTTCATTCTTCATCCCTCTTCGACGGTGTATTGTTTGGGACCCCTTGCAGCTTGTCCGCGCCAGAGAGGCTATCTCCCTGGTCAAGTGCACTCGTTCTAAACCCAGCCAGTTTGCATCCAGAGTCCATCATCGTGACCAACTGAAACATGTTCCCGGGCGCAGAAGTTGCAGCGCTGGATGATGCGCGTTACGATGCTGCATGCGATGACGAAGGCTCGCGGAAGTCGTGCGCGCTTCCGCGGCCATTACGCAGTCCAAACGAGCAAAAATTACCCACTTGCATTGGGTCTTCCGACCGGGATATATCCAGGGCGCGCCCAAAAGACCGCACGTGTGGCGTCGGCGCCATTCTGCCATCTGCACCCCTCCACCCAGCCGTCATTATCAATTCACCGTGAGCACTTTCACTAATTCCACTACTTCGACTGAGCGCGTGCCTCGCATCGCCCATTGCTTGGATAAGGGTGCGAAGTCCTCACGACCTCCCGCAGTATCAGCAGCGCAGGACACTGTTGCACGGTGCATTCCTCATCTCACTGAGGGTCCTCGTGCCGGGTATCTCACGTCGCCCTAGAATGTGGAGCAAGGGCATTGGCTGGATTGGTTCGTCTCCTGCACCTTAGTACTTCCTCTATCATTGACACATAATAAATGCCCATTCTAACTGTCCGAGAGTTTGTGAAGTTGTTCAGAACTGACTGACCACGAAGTTCTTTCTCTCGCGTTGTGCACACTTGTTTGGAGTGGCACTTACGACACAATGGACCTCTGGATGACCGTATGTGAGTAAGTACATTTTGAGCTACCTTTTGGATTTGGTGGAACGTTGAGTGATCGCGAATACATGTTCTCAGTCGTTGACAGCTGACACAGTCGTCTTCTCGGACCCGCTAACCTGGCCTGGGTACGCAGTGCACACAATATACGTGAAATTACACGAGAAATTCCATCCGAGTACTAGTCTCCAGTATATCATCGATAAATCATCCCCATACCCATCATCCATATTATTGACCCGACCACGAAGAGGTTCTATACTCACTAGCGCCCTGATAATTCTGGTCGATCCTGAAGCAGCTTATTTTCCTTTCGCAGAGGATTCTTCGAAGTCCGGGATTGCCACTGGCAGGTTGCCGCGATTGCCTTCTCGTCTCACTGCGATCAAGTTCCAGGCAGCTTTGAAAGCAATAAGCCACATAATCCATTCTTAGCTCATGGTATTAGTCTCTGGGTTGTGCCAGTCACTCGTTCACAATGCAGCCTGGGGGATTTCAGACAAAGGTGAGCCATGCCACGATTGTCCATTTTGCTAAGTCGTAATGCATGATCGGCAGATCATCAAAGCGATTGACAGGCCACAGGCAAGCGTCTAAGGTGCATTGGCCAGCACGTGAAAGCCCTTTGTCTTCCCTCCAGCCACATAAATAACGCAGCCACACGCTTTCACACCTTCAACTTCTCGCCACTCGTTGCATACAACGAATTGTACCCCTTACATCACCACAAATATTCCTACATCGCCATGGACTCTCCGACATTCTACGCTCCGTTGTAGTCGACAGCCCGGCTCTACAGGTGTCTTTTGGGAACGTCCATCGTCCTGTCCAAGCGGCTCTTCTCCGCCCAAGAGCCTTTGTCCGCATCTCATGTGCTTTCTCCCACCAGTGGATGTGCATGGAGGACAAGTGCGGCTTGCTGGAACTTGCCCAGCCAACAAGCCGCAGACGGGCCACACCGACGGACGAATACGTCCAACACCTCCACAGCCTATGGGCCACTGGAGAGTGGCAGGACGTCGACCGTTTCTGGCGCGAGCATGCGCACACCCGCCAGCACTCCGACGTACGTCCCAGTATCAGTTTACAGTCCCGGCACTCCTGACACACCTTCACAGAGTTACAGCGTGGCAAGCGAGCACTACGACCGTACCCACGGCCTGTACCTCGCGCGCAGTGGCTTCCTTTACCCCCGCCTCGGCCCAGCCATCGAGCGCCCCGAGCTGGCACGGCTCGGGCGCGAACTCGACTTTGAGATCGCGGAGGGCCAGTTCGGGGATAGGATGCCGCGGTACGAGCGGCAGCCGCGGGACGACGAGGGGTACGCGCCGGGCCGCACGGTCACGCGGGAGGAGCGCGGCGACCCCGCGATGAGGGCACGCGTTAGGGAGCTGCTCCGCCAGCGCGATGCGTGGAAGGAGGCCGAGAGCGATACTGATGCCGATGTCAGTCCGCCCCGCGAGCAGACGCCGGTGCGTGCCCCTGTCGCCGGTCCGTCTCGTATCCCGGCGCCTGGACGGGAACGGTCGCCAGTGCGCACTCGGACGGTGCCAAAACGGGAGGAGACCCCGACGTCAGTGCATGGCCGGCCCTTGAAGAGGGCAAGAAGGGAGTCCCCTTCTCCCACGAGGCGGACGCGAGTGAACCGGGAGGCGCCCCTTCCGTCGCCGCTGCCGGCGCTCACGTTATCCTCTGCCTCGTCGCCATCGACATCCGAGCTGGATACTCCAGCGACGCCTCCGCGACAGTCCAGGCGGTTGGCGGTCCAGAAGCGGAAGCGGAGCGTGAGCTCCGATTCAGACTCGGAGTGAGGCCTGGCCAGCAGGAGCCAACGTGAACCCCCCATCGTCGGGTTTGGAGGAAAGGACGCCCGTCACGCAAAGTGACGCAGAACTGGTGGACGTCAAGCGTACGGCGGCTCAACGCACGCCGACCGCACACCTAGCGCAGTCTGACAGTGCCTACAGACATTCGCGCGATCAATTCCCTGCATTGACAGAGACAGGGGTGGGCGGACTATCTCCATCCTGCGGAGTGACTACCTCAGTTCCACTCCGGCTTCAAGTCTCCTAATGCTGTCGTGTCTCTGGGCCATGTAGCGACCAATTGTGTGTATGTCTGATCTCTTCGGTGCTAACGATGTACTGAGCACACGCGATGTAGGATTAACAATGCAATTGCCACATACCCGCGGACGAACCCGATTCCGCCACGTCCTGCTTCACCCTGCATGCTGGCTACGACACCTGCAAGGCCCGGTTGTTTTCGTTGCGCACGAGGTTTTGCATCTTTGGGTCTCCTGTCACCGATGTTCGACGCCATACGATAATGTGGGACATCTTGCATTCTCAAGAGCGTTCAGAGCCTCGCATGACATTCCAGCTAAATTTATAATGGTCGTTCATGTGGAGGCCACCGCGTAGATCTGAATTCTTCATGTCAGATATTTTCTGTATTCACGGCTGTGGTCCTTTTGATACCGATCAAACTATCCCGAATAAGGTCCATAGTGAAACTGCAAGGGCTGCGCGCAATCCAAGGGAAAACGTTAGATCGTCCTGACGGTCACTTCCCAGCATGCTGAGGAGCTAACGGCGCTCACGATAATCATATTCATCAGCAGACGCGAACGTCGCGATCGGAAGGATCAAATTTGAAGCTCTGTTGCCTGCACAGTTAGCTGACCTGGACATAAGTATTCACATTAAGTCCAAATCAGCAACAACATACCGTAACGTGCAATCACCGTCAGGGCATGCGATTCCAAAGATACGATGAGTCTGACACCCGGTCAAAAGTGGTGAGTAGTGGTATGCCATCATATACTGGGTTAAACTATTATTCCATGTCTGAGAATCCTCCCAGGAAGGTTTGACGAAGCACCTAGTGACTAAATGGAGCAGACTGCACGCAAAGGTGAGAGGTTTTCAACGTTTGTCAGTTGTACCAACCCCTTGCAGTGCCAAAGCAACACCGAAAGAGAGCTGAACGAATCGGAAAAGTATGAGCGAGCAGTTAGTGGCGAGAACAGACTAGTCAGAGATGATGTCCTGTAGCTCACACAGCGCGGCGGCGGTCAAGAGCGAGTGATGGAGAAGGAGGAGTCGGGTGGGCGCTTAAACCATTGGGGATGGTCCGGTCCGCTGGTGGCCATGGGAGTGACGTCCAGTGGAGGCCGCTCTCGTCCCCACTCTTGCCTTGCCAAGGGACTCTATCGCTCACCTTTACCCTCAAACCCCCATCTTCTACAACCATGGCTGGCACAGATAGCAAATTCCCAATTGACCTCACCAAGCTCAAGAAGTACGTTGGCTGCCTCGTCGTCTCTTGAGATCGATTGTAACCTTGCGTTCCCAAGGGTCGTGCTCGACCCCCTCAAGCCCCAGCTCACGGAGGAGCAGCGGGCAGACTTGCTGCACAACATCCAGTTGATGCGAGATGCGATCGTGCTCTTCACGGCGACCGGGGCCGCCAGAGGCGTCAGCGGGCACACTGGTGCGTATCTCCCTCTTATCCCCGAAGACCTCATACCCACACCGTCCACAGGTGGTGCCTACGACACGGTCCCCGAGGTGAACTTGCTGCTTTCCATTTTTGCAGGATCCGACAAGTTCGTTCCGATCCTCTTCGATGAGGCCGGTCAGTACCACTCTGCACCATTACACCCGCAATCGCAGTCTTACATGTCTCGCAGGCCATCGTGTTGCTACCCAGTACCTGATGTCGGCCATCGAAGGTCACATCCCTGCGGAGCACCTTCTACACTACCGTGAGGCCAACTCCAAGCTGCCCGGCCATCCGGAACTCGGTCTCACCCCTGGAATCAAGTTCTCCTCTGGGCGTCTCGGTCATGTTTGGCCGTGGGTGAACGGTATCGCGCTCGCCAACCGCGACAAGACCGTGTTTATGTTGGGCTCTGACGGGTCACAGCAGGTGAGTACCGTCTTGGTCAGGGTAACTGTGAGAGACATGTGCTTGTTTGCACGGAATTTGTCCGTCCGAAAATACCGTGCCTAAAATACCGTAGTCTTCCCAAGCTTCTGGACCGACTTAGTCTGCAACTGTGTCTCGATAGGTCTTGTTTGGAGTATTCATAATGTGGAGGATCGAGTAGCGCGTCGTGGCCTCATGCATGTAAACAAGCTCGACTATGCCACTATCTTACTTTCGGACATTATCTCTGCTTCTGGATGCATATCTGACTTTTGATTGCAGGAAGGAAACGATGCCGAAGCTGCGCGTCTCGCTGTAGCCCAGGGTTTGAACGTCAAGCTGATCATTGACGACAATGACGTTACGATCGCCGGCCACCCGTCGCAATACCTCAAGGGTTACGACATCGCCAAGACGCTATCCGGTGCCGGACTCAAGGTCCTCACCGTTCAGGGAGAGGATATTGACGCACAATGGGCGGCGCTATGCGAGATCATCGCGTACAAGGGCCCCGCCGCAGGTAAGGTCCATCTCCAACGAGGTTGTCACATCTCATCGTCCCTAGTTATTTGCAAGCGTGTCATGGCTCCTGGGGTAAGTGATGGCCCTCGAGAGTAATAGCAGACTGTCATCTGTGTCTGTAGGTCGCCGACATCGAAGGCACCACGCACGGCCACGATGTCATCCCCGTCAAGGCCGCCATCAAGTACCTCACTGCTCGTGGGTACCCGGAGAGCATGGCTACTAACATCCTGAACAACATCAAGCCCAATGCCGTGCCTTACCTGTACGTCGGTAGTTCCAAGGAGACCGGTGCGAACCGTGTTGTATTCGGCGAGGCCGTCAACCTTGTGCTCGACAAGCTGAGCAAGGAGGAAGCGGCTTCGAAGGTCATGGTCATCGACAGTATGTGGTCCACAAGAGAGATCACCTCCATACTCACTACTCTCGTGCAGGCGATCTGGAGGGTTCGACAGGCCTGAAGGTCATTCACCAGAAGCACCCCGAGGTGTTCATCCCATCCGGTATCATGGAGCGCGGCAACTTCAGCGCCGCGGCCGGGTTCGGATTCGACCAAAACAAGTTCGGTGTGTTCTCGACGTTCTCCGCCTTCCTGGAGATGGTCATCTCCGAGGTCACGATGGCGCGCCTCAACTTCTGCAATGTCCTGTGCCACTTCTCTCACTCTGGAGGTGTGTCTTTTGATCCTCGTAATTAAGCGCCTGTTAACGAGTCCAATCTTCCAGTTGACGAGGTGCGTGGGCGTCGGGAGCGCGGACACCACCGCCCCAGACACTGACGCAGCGTGCAGATGGCAGACAACACGTGCCACTTTGGCATCAACTCATTCTTCGCAGATAACTCGCTGCCAGACATGCAGTCGTGGCTGTATTTCCCCGCCGACGCCGCGCAGATGACCGCGGTCATCAAGCGCGTGTTCTTCGAGCGCGGCGTGCGCTTCGTGTTCTCGACGCGCTCCAAGGTGCCGTACATCCTGAAGGAGGACGGCACGCGCTTCTTCGGCGACGACTACGAGTTCGTGCCCGGCGTGGACGAGGTGATCGTGGAGGGCTCCGCCGGCTACGTCGTGTCGTACGGCGACATGCTGTACCGCTCGTGGGACGCCGTCCTGCGCTGCAGGCAGGAGGGCCTCGACGTCGGGCTGATCAACAAGCCCACGCTCAACCTCGTCGACGAGAAGGTGCGCCCCGTCCCCCCTGCGCTGCGCCGCGAGACGGCGCCGACTGCGTGTTCTAGGCCATCATGAAGGTCGGATCGAGCCACTTTGTCCTCGTCGTCGAGTCGCTCAACCAGAAGACCGGGGTGCGCACTCGCTCCCGCCCGGACTGCGTCCGTCCGTTCTGACGTTGTGTGTCCCCGCAGCTCGGCTCGAAGTTCGGCACGTGGCTGCTGGAGCGCGGGCTGACGCCGCGCTACGGCTACATCGGCACGAACAAAGAAGGTAGGAGTCCCGCGGCTGCTGGCGGTCCCGTCGCTCATGGTGTGTTTTGCAGGCTGCGGCGGCTTGACGGAGCAGATCCCCCACCAAGGGCTGGATCCCCAGTGTACGTCGTGTGGCCGCTAGGTGTCTGTGCGGGCAGCAGCTGATATCTCCTCCCTGTAGCCATCATCCTCAAGATCAGGCAGCTGTCTCAGTAGACCTGCGCGTGAAATGGTTGTAGGCTTACTCGGGAGAAGAATTCAAATGTGTTGTGTTGAATGCGCCAGAACGATTGTCACTAGCAGAAAACCCATGTGTAAACGTACCTTCTAGAGATTGAGTTATGCAAAGCAGTGTTGTATTCCATCGAGCGAACATATTGTTCACGACCGCGAACCCGTATGCCAATTTTGAAAGTTGTGCCTTTATGCAGTATGCACACGACAACGCGATCGAGGGGACAAGATATTTCTGTATTACGACCAAGAATTTAAACGCGGACGCGGCTACACCTCTTACGGCGTCATATACATACAAGACACGCACAAAAGCGGACACGGTCATATAACAAATTTAAAAAAAGGAGAGAAAAAGATACTCAATAGCGTCATCTCAGCGCTCGGCGCTCACGGCCACGCATCCGAGCACGTCCTGTCCGGGCGCTTACTGTTCCGCCCCCTGCATTCGAGCTTCCCGCAGTCCTGGCACGGGTTCGTGCAGAACGCGCGCCCGCCCTTGCCCTTGCACTCGTTCGAGCCGCACTTGCAGCAGTGCCGGATCCGCTTCTGCAGCGGCTCCGCGTCCGCGTCCGCCGCGGCGCCCACGAGCGAGAACGCGCGCTTCAGCAGGTTCGCGCTCTCGCCCTGCGGAGCCGGCGCCGGGGGCGCCGGGCCCTGCTGGTAGTAGGGGTAGGGCGGGTATGGGTACGGCATGTACTGCGCCTGGCCGTACGGCGGGTACTGCGGCGGGCGGGCGGGGTCGTCCTGGGGGGCTGCGTGCCCATGGGCATGCCCGGCGGCGTCGGCGGAGTGGCTGGGGCCCGCCTCGGGCTGCGGGGCACCGCCGCCGGCGCCGTTGGCGCCCCACGGCTCGCCAAACTGCTCCGCCGGTTTCTGCAAGGGAGCGTCAGCGGGGGTGCGGCGGGGGACGGCAGGCGGCGTGCTCACGTTTTGCGCGTAGTCCAGGTCGCCCTCGACCTGCTGCGCGTCGTGCTCGTCGGCATCGGCATCGCCGTCCTCGTCCGCGTCGTCCTCGCCCTCGGGCGTCTCCTCCTCCTCCTCCTCCTGCTTCGGCTGCTCGTCCTCCCGCAGGCCCTCCTGGATGGTGCGGACGACGTCGAGCAGCGCCTCCTTGCGCATGCCCGTGCGCAGGGACGCGCGCGCCATGTTCCACAGCGCGACGGACACGCCTATCGGGCTCCAGTTCCACACCTCCGGCGCGCTCCCGAGGTCCGCTGCGCCGGGGAGGAGGTGCGCGGGGAACTCGTCGGTGAGCTTCGACGGGAGCGCACGGAGGATGGACATGTCCGTGCTCGCGAAGCGGCGGCCGTCGGGCGAGGTGCCCGCGAGGCACACCGGGCTCTTGCAGACGTACTCGCAGCCGATCACGTAGAAGGGCGCGCCGAGGTCGAATACCTTGAGCGGGCCCGAGGCGATGCGGCCGCGGTTGATGAGTGGCGCGGAGCACGCGGGGCATGCGATGCCGTTGAAGACGAGCGGGTGGGGGTCCCAGTAGAGGAAGCGGTGCTCAGAGGGCGTGCGCGCGGTCGCGGAGGCGGTGAGCGCGAAGTAGACGGGCGAGGACGGGAGCCAGAACGTCTTGGAGATGGAGTAGAGCGATGGGATCGGCGGGGTGTTCGGGCTCCTGGCATTGGGCGCGAGGGAGGCGAGGTGCGACTTGAATGCGTCCCTCGACGCTGGACGCGGTCGGTGGAATGGGGCTCACTGACGCCAGGGCGGAGACAAGCCGTGCAGAAATACGTCCGGGCGGGTGCGTGAGAGTACAGCCCAGTCGTCCTGTCCAGGTTTGGGTCTATCGGGAAGGCCATTTGCTGAGGCCACGGGAGAGGGAGCCCATGGGCGGTGCGGAGATTGAGGCGCGCCATTGAGGCTGGGTCGGGTCACCTGGGCGAAGTTTGGATACGGCGGCTGGGCACATGGTCAGCTAGGAGAAGACTCGGACTGGAGGGCGGACTACACACCGCGTAGGGGTAGACTGCGAGCTGGGATACAGAGGCAAAGGTGCCTGGGGGACGCTTGCGCGGGCGACTGGCGCGCCTCGGACCGACTGAGCCTGCTGGAAGACCGTCTTTCCGTGGGCGGCCCACAGGACGTTTTATCTTGGGCTCTGCGTTGGGATCAATGGGCTTTTTGCCACTGCCTTTGGGACGACCGGGTTTGCGCTTGACGGGGACGTCTGTACCATTGGGGTTGACGACGAGGGGCGGGGAGGGGCTGGATTGGGATTGGGATGAACTGCGTCGGGGGCGACTTGAGCATTGCCGAGCTGGGGGTCGGTCATAGGTTGGGTGGCGAGAGTGCTGGCGAGGCTGTGTATGGAACCGTCTGCCATGATTTGTGTTGGGAACACTGGAGGAGGACATGGTACACTCAGTCTCGTGGAAAGAGACAATATAGGCGACGACAAAATAATAGGAAGGTGTAACACATAACAAGCAGCGCAATTTGCAGGGATAACATGAGCATATCCCCACTCACACAAAAAGATCTCTGCGGGTTTTCGGGCTCGATGAGAGCAGAATGCTTGCTGCTGCACTCGCCACACTCTTCAGGGCTCCTGGAAGCCGCGAGAAGGAGAAACTGGAGGAGAGACGGACAGGAGAAATAAATGGGGAGATAAGTGGGAGGCGTTGCGATAAGGTTACTGCCTTACGGGCACCAGTTACACGCCTATGATTGGCTGCTGTTGTTTTCCATCTAAATCAGATTTTGCACGATTTGGCCCCAATTCCGTGACGTCAGGACGGAAGACGACCCAGCCAGGGCTCAAAGGCCAGCGAGCCATGACCCCGTCGACCTCCTTCTTCCCTCCACCATGACCTCCGACTTTGCCGTCGCGCAGGCCAGAAACTCTTTGAAAAGCACCTCCAGCAATACGCCCCCGTCGACCCGTACTACGAGACCTACACCGATAAGCGCGGCCGCGAGCGCAGGCGCAGGGTATGTCCCCGCCGCACCCACTCTACCCCGCTCACCTCGGCCTCCACAGCGCGAGCTCCCCCGGGCCTGAACGCGCGCGACACCAAGATCCTGCGCTCCGTCAAGCGCCGCGCGCACTACCTCGACCGCGGCTTCAACCTCTGCGGCCTGCGCTTCGGGTGGACCTTCGTCGTCGGTGAGCCGCGCTCCCCCTCCCAACGCACAGCCGACGCTGACCGCCGCCGCAGGCGTCGTGCCCGGCCTCGGCGACGTCGCCGACGCGGTGCTCAACTACGTGCTCGTCGTGCGCAAGGCGCGCCAGGCCGAGTACGTCCCCCCTCTCCCCTCTCTCCTCCCCCGCGTCTCACGCCCACGCGCACACAGCATCCCAGACTGGCTCCTCCGCCGCATGCTCATGAACAACGCCGTCTCCATCGCGGTCGGCTTCGTCCCCATCGCCGGCGACGTCGTCCTCGCCGTGTACAAGGCCAACTGGCGCAACGCCGCCCTCCTCGAGGAGTTCCTCCGCATACGCGGTGCCGAGGTCCTCCGCCGCGACGCCGAGCGCGCAGACGCGGGCGCCGTCGTCTCGGTGCCCGAGCCTGTGCGCCGCGGGAGCAGCTGGTGGGGCAAGATGGGAAAGGGAAAGGGAAAGGGAAAGCAGCCGGAGCCCGTGCCGGGATCGGGCGCGCGCCCGCTGAGTGTCGCAGGCACGGATAGGGGACACTTCGTCGAAGACGTGCCCGAGTCGGGCGACGTGGTTCCCGATATCCCTGACGTGGAGAAGCGTGGTGCGTAGGGGGTTTTTGGCGGGATACCCGATGTCTCATGGATGTACATAAGTCATGTCCTAGTCTATTTGCATTTGCTTTTTTACCTTACTTTATTTTGGAATCGAGATCATGTTGTTAGATGACCATTTATAATGCCGTTTCTTTTGTTTTGTAGTCGGGATCAAGATGGATACAAGATGTGATTATATTATGTGCTGCACTATTTTATTATTACGAGTGTGCAAAGTAATCTGGTTGCATATCGTTATGGATCACAAACCTAACTCAGCACTACCCCAAGGCCCAGCCCATGCTCAGCGGGCGTCAGGATCCCTGACGGGAGACGGTAGTATGCCTCGCCTTCCGGAGAAGCATGCACCCAGTGCACGGCACACCAGGCGTCGCAGGGGTGGAGCGATGCAGACTCAGAGGTGCATCGAGAGTCTTGGCCGGGAGTCGTAGTGCACGGGCGCTCCAGGCGTCCTGCGAAAGTCGCATCCAAAGGCGCACCGGGCATCCTGCGGAAGTCGCGCCTTAGGCGCACCAGGCGTCCTCCGGAAGTCGCCGTATGGCGCACCAGGTACGTACACCTCGTCGTTCTGGCTGTCAAACGTGGATAGGCCGGACTGGACGGAGGAGTGGGTGGCGCTCGGAACCGGCGGGGAGAGGTCCTCGGTAAGGGAGGGGAGGGAGAATGCCGCGATAGGGGAGGGTGGGCATCCGCCGGACATGATGCGCAGCTGCGCGACGGGGCGTGGGGAGGAGGAGGTGGTGGTGGTGGTGAAGGGCGCGGGGTACTCGGCGTTTTCGAGCTGGATCCCCAGCCCAATGGGGGCAGGGCGCGTGCGGGGAGAGGCGTCAGGAGTGGACCGAGCGTATCATCGGCGGAGATTCGCTGTAAGCGCACCCATGCACGGATGTGGGCAGGAGCAAGTTTCGTCTGAAGCTCGGTCTTGGTCGGACGACTGCGACGCGGGGAAGGTGGGGTAGGTGAGAGCAGGTTAGAGATGGAGCGAGTGACGCGCACTGGGCCAGCCAGGTGCGAACGGATGAGCGTTGAAGGAGACGCCATAGTGCTCGAATAAAATGAGGAGTGAATGCGAAGTGTCGTGTGTGATTATGCGACTTGGATAAGTGCAAGATTCAAATGAGTCTCTCACCTATCTGCAGGCGTTTATATGCGTTTTTGCACCCTCTCCGTAGAGAGACAATATTGTCGTGCGCCCGTGCCGGTGGAGGTGATAGGGGCGGCGCGTCGCG